>CANSNZ010001384.1:0-167003 GCA_947646795.1 Beta lomatogona | reverse complement strand
GAGAGAATGTGGGCCAATGTTTAAAAGGTAGAAGGATTAAAATAATAGTGGGTCATATCCAAAAATAGAAGTGTAAAGAAGTAAAAAAGGCAGATGAAAAAGAGGAAAGTGTAAAGAGGTATTGCAGAGACGAGAAAGTATACATTATTGAAGCTTTTAAGAAAGT
Source organism: Beta lomatogona (assembly GCA_947646795.1). NCBI lineage: Eukaryota > Viridiplantae > Streptophyta > Magnoliopsida > Caryophyllales > Amaranthaceae > Beta > Beta lomatogona. Next base: position 166,837 of record CANSNZ010001384.1, on the reverse strand, counting down.
TTGTTCCCTACATTGAGTTTCACGAAGCTAATATTGGCAAATCTGCTTTTACGCTATTGGTATGAATGGAAGAGATGAACGAGAGAATATTGGAAGTATGCGGGTTTCGGAAGGAAAATACGCCATTCGAGTGTGGAATGTTTATATGTGCAAAGAAAATATTGATTACCTGATGTGAAGCCTTAATAGAAAAAGATGGCTGACTAGGATAAGGGTTTGGGGCTCAAGGAATTTGTCTTACAGGTAGAGTTCGAATTAGTTAATTATTGTCTTATTGAGTTTGCATGTGTCTTGGGCTTAGGTTTTCATTTTGCCTAAGAAAATCTTGGTGGAAATAAACAAAATTTGCGGGGCTTTTGTTTGGAGTGGACTGACATACATTGCAAAGAATGGTTACGTAAGATGGGATCGAATGTGCTCTTCTAAGTCGGTGGGAGGCTTGGGATTCGAGACATTACAGACGAGAATATAGCCGAGTTTAAGGAAAATATGATGCAGGCGGTTTGAATCTAAGCGAGACGATGTTGGCTTAGATGGATTAGTTCGGTGTATTTGAAGGATGCAAATTGGTGGAGTTATACTCCTAACTCGGTGCCGAAATTTGGTATTGGAAGAGAATTTGTCATGTTAAAGAGCAACTTAACGAGATTTATTCACGGGGAAGAGTTCGAATTCAATAGAAGATTATTGAATCAAAGGTGTGTATGATAAGCTTATTGGAGAACGACGGCATATGTATTAGGATAAAATGGTGTGGAATAGGCTAAAGTGTACTTGAGCATTAGGTTTTATTTTATGGCTTGCTATGCGATCTAGGCTGAGGACTCTGACAAGGTTGTATCGGTTTGGTGTGAGTCGAGAATGCACTCTGTCTAATATGTGGAAGTCTTGAAGAAACGCATAAGCATACGTTTTTCGGTGCCGTGTATTATTGAATGTTTTAAGAGTTTGAAGACATGGCTTAGGTGTTAGTTCGGACCTAACGAGATATGCGATGCAATTATTTAGGAATGTACGGAGAGGAAGCAAATCCAAATTTCGAAGCAAGTGATTAATGCCTCTTTAGCGGCCTTGATTTATAGTATATGGCGATGTAGGAGTGCACGTATTTTGGCGTGAATGCTTGCCTAGTATTGCAAGCTGTTGTGAAATTGTGGAAGAGGGTAGTAAATTCTAGAGTTCTTGTTGTACTTCCTAAGAAGATAACTAGGAATGATCGGATTTGGTTAAATATAGTTTGGCAATGGGTTAGAAGGCTAATGCCTTATGTTTGGATTCAATCAAACTAGGAGGGTCCAACCTAGTTGGTTTGTCTCCTTGTTGGGTTATTTAAGATGTAATTTGTTGGTTTTCAATTAATCTGCCCACTTACTTAGCAAAAAAAAAACAGAAAAATATATAAAGCTAGAAAAACTATTGTGATCAATTTTTATAGACTTGTAATTTGTTGAAAATTTAATATTTTAAGTGGGTAAGATGTAGGGTGAGTGGGGATGGGGTGGAGCGGGGCGGGGGATGGGATGGGCGATGCAAACTTAAAAATCCACCCCGCCCGTTCACCCGTAAGCGGAGAATAACTTTTTCATCCCAATCCCCGCCCCACTACCCACCAATCAGGATGCATCCCGCCACAGCGTTAGGCTGAGCATATGAAGCGAGTTTCCCTACTTGACACGCCCCACTTGCATCCCTGCTCGGAACAAAAAGCGAGTAAGGAAAAAACCCAAAGTTTGACCCCGAACTTGGGCCCTCCTCTCCTTCCTCCTCCACCCTTTTCTCCCCTCCCGATACCAAATTTCAACATGAATGTTCTCCAAATTTGTTGACAGACAGGACTTGTCTTCAATGGGCCTCCTTCGAGCTTGAATCCAAAATCAATCATATTCTTAAGTGATAATAGGCTAAATGGGTTCCCAAATTCTCAATGATTTGCTGAAATCAAATTCCAAAAACTTCCATTCCCCACGTGATTATATTATCTTAGAATATAAGAGGTCTTGGCACAAAGTGAAGAGTCTCTCCGTAGAAATCTTATTCGTTCTCGGAGCCCGTCTTTATCCAATAATCTAAGATTGAAAATTTCTCACAAAAATTATGCAATTCGTTTGGAAAGATCCTAATATTGCTGGTTTAGCTTAGCCCTTGATAGGGGCGTCCCGGTGGAATTATTTCGCTATGGAATAACTCCATTTTCATGTCATAGATTGACGAGTGAGCTAATAGCCGGCCTTTATTTTTCATCACTAGTTCCCTCATCCCATCATTTTGAATGCTCTCTCATTAACATCTACAAGGTATGAAGTGAAATCACTTAATTCTTATGGAACAAAAACCTCCCATGCATGATTATGGGTGACTTCATCGAAAATTTTATCCCCCTCGGATAGAGGAAGTCGGTGATAAATCTTCAAGGCTCAAATGACTTTCACGACTTCATAAATAATGCTTTTAATGGAAATACGGCCCAGCAACATAGGCTTCACTTGGTTCCATGATCCCTCAAAAGTAAGCAGCCAGTTACTAGTAGCTCCCGAATGGCTCTCTCAGTTTCGAGAATTAAATATCACTCTTGTCAATAGATCCCTCCCGAGATCATTACCCCTTTTTGGCTTCATCCTTTGAGCAAAATTGGGGACCGAGACCATATATACCTGATTCATCAACTGTTGGTTGTCCCGTCCGAGGATGTTTAACCTCTATCAAAAAATCGTGGTTTGACTCAAGACTTTGGAACCTCACATAGGACTCGAAACTTCTCAAATCGGATCTCAAGAACTTGAATAAATCTGATTTTGGTCATATTAACACCTCTATTAGCATACTAGGCGAAAATCTCGGGATTGGACGCCTTGTCAAATGTGAGAATGCTTGATGATCTTTGAAATCTCTAAGCGAAAAAATTCTCGAATTAGAGTTGTGGAAATGGCTCAAATGCCAAAAGTCCTTATGGGCTAAAAAATCGCGTATAAAATGGCTCGGGGAGGGTGATAAAAACATAAAAAATTTTCCACACCATTGCATCAATTCGGAGCGAAAAAAATAATTTATCATCCTTATTATCAAGTGGCACTAATATTGTTTCTCCTATAGGATATTAAAGTGAAGGCGTATCTTATTTCAAAGCTTTTTACAGAAGATTTCCCCTATCGGGCCGACTTTCGAGCATCTTGAATTCAAAAAACTTCTTTCATGGCAAGCCGATAAGCTTATGGAAGCAATTAGCCATGAGGAATGCTATTGTAGTGGCTTCTTGTGGTAGCCAAAATCTCGGGCAGGACGGATTCAATTTTCATTTATCAAGAATGCTTGGGAAGTAATTAAAGAATACATTTATGAGATTGTGGAAATATTATGGATTTTGGGTTATCGTCCAAGGATGTAATATTGCTTTTGTGGCTCTTAATTATAGCAAAAGTTGACATTCCTTTGGGCTTCACGGATTATAGGCCAATTAGCATGATTGGTTGCATCCATAAATCATGTCGAAGATTGTAGAAATTAAAGTCATGAATCATCTTATTGAAACCTTTCAATCTTTTTTCGTTGAGGGTTGGCAAATCCTCAATGGGGTCCACTATAGCAGAGTGAGCTAATGCATTCCTTCAAAAATCGAAAAAACAAGCGATGATACTCAAGTTAAACTTCCACAAAACTTTCGACGGTGAAGCTTGGAGTTTCATTGATTGGACCCTCGCCCGGATGGGTTTTCCACCGAAATGGCGTCAATGGATTTCAGCTTGTACTAACAACGGCCTCGGTCTCCATTCTTGTTATTGGCTCGCAGACGAGTTCCATTCATGCTCCAATGTGGACTTCGACAGAGGGCGATCCTCTATCGTCGTTTCTTTTTTTTTTATCTTGTGGTTGAAGTTCTTAATCTAGTGATAAAAAATCAATTTGTAAGAACCTATAGAATGGTATCTCGATTAGGAATGGAAAGATCGTGATTTCTCATCTCCGATATACCGATGACACTGTTCTTCTTTTTCCCTCACGGAGGACGGATTATTTAATTATCATAAAAAGTGCTCTCATTTTTTCATGTTGACTCGGAGTCTTTATGTGAACTTCCCCGAAGCCTGATCATGGAATTCATATAGCGGACGATGGCTCAAAACGCTGCTTGATATGTTCCTTTCACTTATCTTGGGTTTACCTATAGGTGGATCATCTCGAAACTTGCGGCTTAGGATCCTATTTTGGAGAGACATAAGAATAAACTTGCGGTATGGAAAGACAAACATCTCTCTTTGGGATGGAGGTCGAATCACATTAATCAAAGCTTCCTTAGCAAAACTTGCCTCTTATTTCATGCCTCTATTCCCGTTTTCCCAAGGGAATTGCAGAGAAGATCACCAAAATTCGGAGAAATTTTCTTTGGGGTGGTTCAGGTGGAATAAATTCAACCCCACTGTTAGGTGGCAGCGACTTGTTCTCCTAAAATCCTTGGGAGTGGAGCATCAAAACTTGTTGCATCAAAATATTGCGGCGCTTTTTAAATGGATATAGAGATATTTTAATGATTCTCATCTCTTTGGAGGATAGTTATACAATGCGAATATAAACACTCTCCATCTCTTGTGATTTCAGATTTATCTATGCCATCTAGAGGTAGGCCTTGGAGAAACATTTGTAAAACTATCTTCTCTCACCATGAAGCAGAGACTTTTACCCTAGGCAAAATTCAAAAAAGGTTTGCAATGGAGTTTCAACCTATTTTGTCATGAGGTTTGGAATGGGTCGTCCCCTAAAAAATTGTGTTTCCATGGCTCTTGTTATCTCCACTTCTCCCATGCCTCGATAGCCTCTTTGGGATTTTGGGACGGGCACATGGCAATGGGCTCTCGGTTGGACTCGTGACTTTCGGCCTAGAGATGTTGAGGAGCACTCAAATTTGTACCTTCTTCTTGGCGAAGTGGTTTCAATATCATTTGAAGAAAGATTATCTCATATAGACCCCACAATAAAAGGGCGATTCTCTATCATATCAACTTCATTTAGAAATTGACATAGCTTTATGTCCTACGAACTCGGATTGCATCAAAGGATTATGAGGTGGTCTTGTTCCCCATAGAATTGAAGTTTTTACTTGGCTCTCTTTCATTGGAAAAGTCAATTCAAAAGAATAACTTGCTTTCGGATTGGAATTATTCCGGTATCCGAGACTTTGTGTATTCTACGCCACTCGCATATTGAATCAGCCAATCTACTTCTCCATCGTTGTGAATTTTCATGGCAACTCTCAACATGGTGGGTGATTTTGTGGGACCTTCAATGGGCTTTCCTTCATCTTAAAGATGCCTTCTTGCGATGGAATTCCAACGGTAGTGGAGCTTTTTCAAAAAAGACTTGGTGTGCGATTTTGTTCATCATCATTTGGACGATATGGAAAGAGAGAAATGCGAGGAATTTTTGCAATGAAACTACTTCTCAAAAAGATCTCCAAGAGTTAATTCTTCTTATATGGTGGATTAAGGGGTGGAATGACCACTTTCCTTTCTCGACCTCCGATATTTTCATAACCCGATTTGCCTTCATTGGAGGCCCTCTTCTCTAAAAACTTCGAATATCTCTTCTTGAATGGAGAATTACACCCCCAATGGGAAGCTTCCCCTCTGGATTTGGATATATTAAATGGAATGTTGATGCTTCATTTGACTCTCGCTTCTTTCATGCGGGTGTGGGTGGTGTTTTGAGAGAAAGCAACAATAATTTTATGGCACTTTTTCAAGCCCAATTCCTTAATGGAGATAAGCTCGTCGAAAATTTTCCAATACTAGCTTCGTGCAATCAAGATTTCCATTGGAAGTGACCAATAAAAAACCGCAACATCATCATGAAAGTCGGACTCGCCAACGCGGTGAAGTGGTGCTTAGAGGACTCGGTGGTCCTTAGAATCTTTCTTTCCCGCTCGATTTCATTCGAAATGCTCGAAAATTATAGCTCAACCTTCGCATTATTTACAAAAGAAGAAAGTCTAATCACGTGGTGATTCTCTTGCCATGCAAGGATTAAGAAGGGATCTTGAGTTTCTAGATTGGGTTTTAAACTTTTACGAGATTGCTCCTTGCTTTGGTTTTATTCTCGGCGTTTGTAATGAGTCTATCCATATAATTCTCTAATTGTTTGATCGATGGAATAAAATAGCCTCATAAACTTATCAAAAAATCTATCAAAAGCGCATTACTATTGTAAACTGCATATATCCTTGGCCTAACTAGCTCGTCCTTCATTGCAATAATTACTTTCATGTACATCCCACGCATATATCGACCCTACAAGCTCAAAGCTCATTCGCATAACATGCATGCTATGTATGGTTATCGGCATATTAAGGAGCAAGGGATAGGTTAATAATCACTATTGCTAATAGCAAGGCTTCATTTGTCTTTAAGTGCTTTAAGAATATAATGGCAAAAGCAGTGATTTCATGCGGTTTCTCGGCCCAAGAATATAATCATCAAGAAAAGATGGATCCCCATTTTTCGTATACTATTACTAGTTTCATATATATAACGAGAAATACTTTAACGATTCTATTTGTCTTTTCATATACTACTGTTTCGGTAGTGAAACAGTGGCCGCCTTGTGTTGGAAGCCGCGGCCGCGAAGAATAGTGTGGTGTGGGCTGTCATGAAAACTACCGCATGGCGTGACGTAAACTACACTCGGGGGTGTCGAGGAAACCCTCTCCGACTGGTCAAGTCGGAGATATGGCCGCGAAAGATTTAGAGAGAAGGTAGATAGAGAGAGAGAGTGCTCTCCATCCCCTAAATGTAAGTACAAATGGGGTATTTATAGTACTACTTGTTCACTCTTGGGTGCCTTGTACCCTATGTCCACGTGTACGATCTTCATGTAGCCAAATGTAGCGTAATGATCGACGCACATATTCTTGGACATGACCATGGTTGCTTTGGGCCCTAACGGCCTCTATCTTGCACCGTAACCTTGAGTTATTCTTTGTTAACTTTTCGTTGCATCCATCATTATATCCATGTCCGCCATGGTAGTGGCCGCGAACGAGGTTGGGTTCATACCCATATAACTTCTCGTCGCATCCATCATTATATTCATGTTCGCCATGGTAGTGGTTTCGAAACGAGTTGGGTTCATACCCATAAAACTTCCCATCACATCCATCATTATATTCATGTTCGCCATGATAGTGGCGCGAACGAGTTGTCATCGCATCCATCTTTACATCCATGTACGCCATGGTAGTGGCCACGAACAAGGTTGGGTTCATACCCTTACTACTTCTCGTCGCATCCATCATCATATCCATGACCGCCATAGTGCGCGCCGATGAGATCGGTTGGGTTCATACCCACTAAAACTATGCCCCCAGCATCTATGGTGATAAGTGACACCATAGATGTTCTTGAGATTCGATGGGAACGGATGCCATGACTTATTCCGGGCTTGTCATATGGCCGCGTGATATGCTCAAGTTATACGGTGTTTATATTATATTTTGGGTGCTTTTTGCTAAGGGTCTTGATCATAATTGTTAACGTTTGCGTTTTATTTAGCTCTTAGCGAAAGTTCGAATTTTGTATATTAATCATAGTTAAAGTTGTAAGTTCCGAGCTCCTAGAAGCATTAGTGTTTGGAACGACTCAACATCGTTATACTTGCAAGCGTCGCCACATGTTCCAGATCAAGCATCGCCTCAGTGGTAGCCGAGCATAGCACCTAGCCCATCACAGGCCGCACCAGCTCGCAGAGCATCGCATGCCCGGCGGCCTCGCCCAGCGGCACCGCAAGCCCGGCGCTCGAAGCATCGTCGCCCGGAGGTCACACCTCGCAAAGCCGGGTCGCACCTCGCGACACCTGCTGCCGCGACTCGCGAGATCCTTCGCACCTCGCGACTTGCTTTGCCCGGCCAAGTTTGCAGGAAGACGAGTACTCTTCGCACCTCGCGACTGTCTGCCGCACCTCGCGACCCCTAGGTCGGTGTAATTGTCGGGCGATTTTTTATGCTTTAGTATAAATACCAAACTTGTTTTTGGACCTAGGAGGGCGAGCCACAAGGAGAAGGAGTCTCCAAAACTCCCTCCTCTCTTGTTGTCTTCTCTTTTTAGTTTTTATTTTCTAGTTTAGTTTTTGTAGATTTCAATTATGGGATTGGCTTATGCTATGCCGATTGTAAGCTTGAACCGTTTTTTGAACGAGACTAATATGGAGCTTCAAGCATTATTGTAGAGATCTTTCCTCTCTATTTAGTTTCTTTGATTATGGTTTTAATTTCTATGATTGTTTCTATGGTTTTTGCATAATTATGCTAGGAACGTTACTAGTTTGATTGTGTAACTAATCTAATGCTAGATTTAAGAATAGAATCGGATTGTTTTATTCTTTTATCAATTGGTAGCAAACTAGGGAGTAGCTTAGATGCGAGATCGTCTTGGTTATTTCTTGGGAAATTGAATCAATTGGTGAATGTTTATCGCTTGTATGACGTTAGCGGGTCTATTGGTTATATGTGTTTATTCTTTGCTATTGGATTGAACTTAGACGCTATCGGACTAGGTTATCCTTTAGTTAGGGTTTTATAGTCACGGCCCGATCGTGCTATTCAACTAAGAATAAGGAGAATGCGAGATTAATTCTTATCAATAGATAATTATGGAAATAATTAGAGTGGAGGTTCAATGATCGATAATGAATTGAAGTGGATGTTAATCGGATTCAAGATCTTCCTATATTGATTTCTCATTTTGTTTATATGTTAGTTAGTTTTAGTTTGTTCGTAAATCTACTTGAAACCCCCTTTTGTAATTAGGTTTCTCGGCCCTTAGCTTAATCTAGGTTTTGAATCACGCCGAATATAAAACTCGTCCATTGTTTCCACGTGGATCCGACCCTACTTCCATTATACTTGCTTAGTGTAAAGAGAGTAGGAGAAATTTTATCTTTTAGTAGGTGCGGTGCACAACGACATCCGGGCCCGCCAAATTTTAGCTTATGCTATGCCGATTGTAGCTTGAACCGTTCTTGAACGAGATTAATATGGAGCTTCAAGCATTGTTGTGAGATTTTTCCTCTCTATTTAGTTTCTTTGATTATGATTTAATTTCTATGATTGCTTTCTATGGTTTTTGCATAATTATGCTAGGAACGTTATCGGTATGATTGTGTAACTAATCTAATGCTAGATTTAAGAATAGAATCGGATTGTTTTATTCTTTTATCAATTGGTAGCAAACTAGGGGGTAAGCTTAGATGCGGATCGTCTTGGTTATTTCTTGGGAAATTGAATCAACTGTTGAATGTTTATCGCTTGTATGACGTTAAGCGGGTCTATTGGTTCTCTGTGTTTATTGCTTTGCTATTGGATTGAACTTAGACGCTATCGGACTAGGTTATCCTTTAGTTAGGGTTTTATAGTCACGGCGATCGTGCTATTCAACTAAGAATAAGGAGAATGCGAGATTAATTCTCATCAATAGATAATTATGGAAATAATTAGAGTGGAGGTTCAATGATCGATAATGAATTGAAGTGGATGTTAATCGGATTCAAGATCTTCCTATATTGATTTCTCATTTTGTTTATATGTTAGTTAGTTTTAGTTTGTTCGTAAATCTACTTGAAACCCCCCCTTTTGTAATTAGGTTTCTCGGCCCTTAGCTTAATCTAGGTTTTGAATCACGCCGAATATAAAACTCGTCCTTTGTTTCCTGTGGATACGACCTACTTCCATTATACTTGCTTAGTGTGCATTAGAGAGTAGGAGAAATTTTATCTTTGGCCGGGTGCGGTGCACAACGACACATCCGTGCCCGCCCAATTTTTGGCGCCGTTGCGGGAACGGTGTTACTTGTTTGTATTTAGCGTGATTTTTGGATGGTATTACTTGTGCTCTCTTGTTTATGCATTGCAAAAGTCCTTCTCATGAATCAATTTTTTGGAGATACTTGAAGTGGAGATTGACATGGAACCGCCATTGTCACACATGGAGCACAAGTCCAATGATTGAGCTTAAGGTAATAAGTCGAGCTAACGACTTTAAACAACAGCGCTCTCGGGAGCAACCCGAGACCCATCTTATTTTCTTTCTTTTCTTTTATTTTTCATCAATTTCCACCACCACGATAAATTTTCTTTCACCCACTAACCACCCACTCAAAAGAACCACTACAAATCTTAATCCACTATGAGCCCAAGTCCACAAAAAGAAAATCCGTTGGGAAGAGTTCAATAGCTAGGAGTTGGTAACACTAGAGGATTGAGATTGTTAATGTATCTTTTCGATCTCTTAAGCTAGGTGCAAATCTCAAAAATTTAAACAAAATTTTAATTTGTCATTTGTTTGAGTGATTCGATGGAGAGGGTTGTGAGTTGAGTTATGAGATTTGAGTTGGTGTTGTTAAGAAATTTGAGTTTGACAGATTACTTTTTCATGAGTTTTGAGCATTCGATCTTCGATTTACCCGATTTTCGATTTCCCCCCCATTTCGGTTTACTTTTTCTTTTAATTGTCGACACATTGAGGACAATGTGTAGTTTAAGTAGGGGGAGGGTATTCTCATTCTCATGTATCTATGTTGTATTTATTACTTTCAATTTGAAAAAAATGAAAATGAAAAAAAAAAATATAAAAAAAAAAAAATGAATGATGATGAAGTGAATCCCGCTGAGTTGAAAACCCAAGAGAGCGGGCGACTCGGGGCAAAATTGGGGGGGCTCGAATAGGTCGAAAACCCGAAAGGGCGGCCTATGCAAAAAAGAGCTAGTTGAGCGGGTGAGAGTTTTGTGGCCTGGAAAAAGAAGAGAGATGAAAAAAAAATGTGAGAAGCTAGGATGAAAACCCGAAAGGGCTCCTAGGCAAAATGAGAGATTAAGAGAGAATTATATACTTTGAAAACTCATTTGCCGGAGATGGTGTCATAAGGTAGAAAGCATTTTCGGGTAAGGTTGGTGAATTCATCCTTGATTTTGTGAAGATTTATTTTGGCTTTCACATTCTTTTGGTTAATTGTTTGTTTTTGGGAGTAAGCATGGAATTGATCTTTTTGTCTTTGTTCCATGGCTTGATATCCTAAGTTAGTTGTACTAGTAGTATAGTAGTAGTAGGTCATCTTTTGGAGGTTTGGGAGAGCCGATAGTTTAATGTCGTGAAATGACATTTTGATTTTGTTGGTGTTCTTGGGTTAAACTTGTTGGTGTTGCTGGTTATTGTTGTTGTTACGTCTTTATATATTTCGGTGAGCTTGAATCTAAGTGTGGGGAATCATCGTCCCACTTACGTTTAGGTTTTGAGCGGATGTTGTTAAGATGTGATGATGATGATGTAGTTGATGGAGAGTGTAGGTTGGTGTCGATGGCTTGGGTGATGATTTATTTGGTGATTCTCATTTTTGAGTTTACTCGAGGTCGGAGTAAAGTTCAAGTGTGAGGGTATTTGTGATACGCTCAAGTTATACGGTGTTTATATTATATTTTGGGTGCTTTTTGCAAAGGGTCTTGATCATAATTGTTAACGTTTGCGTTTTATTTAGCTCTTAGCGGAAGTTCGGAATTTTGTATATTAATCATAGTTAAAGTTGTAAGTTCCGAGGCTCCTAGAAGCATTAGTGTTTGGAACGACTCAACATCAAGTATACTTGCCAAGCGTCGCCACATGTTCCAATCAAGCACGCCTCAAGCCGTAGCCGAGCATAGCACCCTAGCCCATCACACGCCGCACCAAGCTCTCGCGAGCATCGCATGCCCGGCGGCCTCGCCCAAGCAACACCGCAAGCCCCGGCGCTCGAAGCATCGTCGCCCGGCAGGGTCGCGCCTCGCGATCCGGGTCGCACCTCGCGACACGCTTGCTGGCGACTCGCGAGCTCCTTCGCACCTCGCGACTTGCTTTGCCCGGCCAAGTTTGCGGAGAGAGCAGTACTCTTCGCACCTCGCGACTCGTACCGCACCTCGCTGACCCCTAGGTCGGTGTAATCGTCGGCTGATTTTTACTGCTTTAGTATAAATACCAAACTTGTTTTTGGACCTAAGGGGAGCGACCACAAGGAGAGGGAGTCTCCAAAACTCCACTCCTCTCTTGTTGTCTTCTCTTTTTAGTTTTTATTTTCTAGTTTAGTTTTTGTAGATTTCAATTATGGGATTGGCTTATCTTTATGCCGATTGTAGCTTGAACCGTTCTTCGAGCGAGATTAATATGGAGCTTCAAGCATTATTGTGAGATCTTTCCTCTCTATTTAGTTTCTTTGATTATGGTTTAATTTCTATGATTGCTTTCTATGGTTTTTGCATAATTATGCTAGGAACGTTACTAGTTTGATTGTGTAACTAATCTAATGCTAGATTTAAGAATTGAATCGGATTGTTTTATTCTTTTATCAATTGGTAGCAAACTAGGGGAGTAGCTTAGATGCGGATCGTCTTGGTTATTTCTTGGGGAAATTGAATCAAGCTGTTGAATGTTTATCGCTTGTATGAGCGTTAGCGGGTCCTATTGGTTCTCTTGTGTTTATTCTTTGCATTAATGGATTGAACTTAGACGTATCGGACTAGGTTATCCTTTAGTTAGGGTTTTATAGTCATCTTGATCGTGCTATTCAACTAAGAATAAGGAGAATGCGAGATTAATTCTCATCAATAGATAATTATGGAAATAATTAGAGTGGAGGTTCAATGATCGATAATGAATTGAAGTGGATGTTAATCGGATTCAAAATCTTCCTATATTGATTTCTCATTTTGTTTATATGTTAGTTAGTTTTAGTTTGTTCGTAAATCTACTTGAAACCCCCTTTTGTAATTAGGTTTCTCGACCCTTAGCTTAATCTAGGTTTTGAATCACGCCGAATATAAAACTCGTCCATTTGTTTCCTTGTGGATACGACCCCTACTTCCATTATACTTGCTTAGTGTGCATTAGAGTAGGAGAAATTTTATCTTTGGCCGGGTGCGGTGCACAACGACATCCGCGCCCGCCACCGCGAAGGAACTTAGTTTTTTAAACCATTTTTGTTTCGGGCTGTCATATGGCGCCAAAGAATTTTGGTTCTTTGAACCATTTTTGTTCCGGGCTGTCCATGTGGCCGCGAAGGAACTTTGTCCTCGGTTTGTCACATGGCCGCGAAGGAACTTGGTATTTTGGACCATTTTTGTTCCGGAGCTGTCATGTGGCCGCGAAGGAACTTTGTTCCGGGGCCTGTCATGTGGCGCGAAGGAACTTGGTTTTTGGAACATTTTTGTTCCGGGCTCGTCATGTGGCCGCGAAGGAACTTTGTTCCGGGCTCGTCATGTGGCCGCGAAGGAACTTGGTATTTTGGACCATTTTTGTACCGGGCTCGTCATGTGGTCGCGAAGGAACTTTGTTCCGGGCTCGTCATGTGGCGCGAAGGAACTTGGCATTTTGGACCATTTTTGTTCCAGGCCTGTCCCTATGGCCGCGAAGGAACTTGGTATTTTGGACCATTTTTGTTCCAGGCATTTCTTGTGGCCGCGAAGGAACTTTGTTCCGGGCTTTGTCATGTGGCCGCGAAGGAACTTGTTTTTTTGACCATTTTTGTTCCAGGGCCTGTCATGTGGCCGAGAAAGAACTTGGTTTTTTGGACCATTTTGTTCCGGGCATGTCATGTGGCATGAAGGAACTTTGTTCCCGAAGCTTTGTCATGTGACCGCGAAGGAATTTGGTTTTTTGGACCATTTTGTTCCAGACAGTCATGTGGCCGCGAAGGAACTGGGTTTTTTGGACCATTTTTGTTCCATGCTCGTCATGTGGCCGCGAAGGAACTTTGTTCTTTGCCCATCATATGGCCGCTTGAAGGAACTTGGTTTTGGACCCTTTTTGTTCCGGGCCGGTCATGTGGCCGCGAAGGAACTTTGTTCGGCTGTCATATATAGCCGCGAAGGAACTTTTGCACTCAAGTCTCGTTCATAATCAAATCTCAACTTCCCGAACTTTGATCGGTAGCATCTTGGTTCGCATTGGTTTCCATGGCAGTTTTCACAAGTGGTTCCCCTCCTTCTAGTGCCAAGTTGTTTCGGTAGTGAAAAAGGTGACCGCCTTGTGTTGGAAGCCTGACCGCGAGGTTTTAGTGTGGCGTGGGCGTGTCATGAAAACCCGCATGGCGGCGAATGTAAACTACACTCGGGGGGTGTCGAGGGAAACCCTACTCCGACGGACGGAGTCGAGGTATGTCGCGAAAGATTTAGAGAGAGAAGTGAGAGAGAGAGTACTCTCCATCCCCAAATGTAAGTACAAATGGGGTATTTATAGTACTATTGTTCACTCTTGGGTGCCTTGTACCCTATGTCCACGTGTACGATCTTCATGTAGCCAAATGTAGCGTAATGATCGACGCACGTATTCTTGGACATGACCATGGCCGCTTTGGGCATAACGGCCTCTATCTTGCACCGTGTTTCGGTAGTGAAACAAGTGACCACCATGTGTTATTGGAAGCCGCGGCCATGCAAGAATAGTGTGGCGTGGGCAGTCATGGAAAACCATGGCGCCGAACGTAAACTACCCTCGTGGGAGTGTCGAGGAAACCTCTCCAGACGGTGAAATCCAGAGATATGTCCACGAATGATTTAGAGAGAGAGAGTGTGCTCTCATCCCCTAAATGTAAGTACAAATGGGGGTATTTATAGTACTTCTTGTTCACTCTTGGGTGCCTTGTACCCTATGTCCACGTGTACGATCTTCATGTGGCGAAATGTAGCGTAATGATCGACGCACGTATTCTTGGACATGACCATGGCCGCTTTGGGCCTAACGGCCTCGATCTTGCACCGACTAACCTTGAGTTATTCTTTGTTAACTTTTCGTCGCATCCATCATTATATCCATGTCCGCCATGGTAGTGGCCGCGAACAAGTTGGGTTCATACCCATGTAACTTCGGTCGCATCCATCATTATATTCATGTTCGCGATGCCGCGAAGTGTTGGGTTCATACCCATAAAACTTCTCATCGCATCCATCATTATATTCACGTCCGCCATGGTAGTGGACGCGAAACGAGGTGTCATCGCATCCATCTTTAAATCCATGTCCTGTCATGGTAGTGACCGCGAACAAGGTTGGGTTCATACCCTTACTACTTCTCGTCGCATCCATCATCATATCCATGTCCGCCATGATGCCGCGCAATGAGATCGGTTGGGTTCATACCCATACACTACCTTACTTTCACCAAATACCCGACAAATAAATTTATTCACCAAATACCCCACTTTTTCAAAATTCACCAAATACCCTTGACCTTTAAAAAAAATTCACCGGATACCCTTTTGTTGACGGACGTTAGTCCTCCGTTAGCGTTTATTTACAAGTTTACCTTAAGTCGACCTAATTAGCCTACTAAGTCAGACCTAATTAACCTAAGTCGACCTAATTAACCCTAACTAGCCCTAACCTTCTGCTCCCCTAACCCACAACCCCCATCCCCCAACAACCCAGCTACACCGGCCCCAGCCCACCACCCAACAACCCCAGCCCCACCCTCCCAGCAACCCGCCCTACCCCTCCCAGTTTCCCCCTCCCCGCCGGCTCGCCCTCCCCTCGGGCAGCTCGCCGCTTCCCTTCCCGTCCCCCGCAGCCGCGTCTTCCCGCCCCATCCCCGCGGCCCCGCCTCCCCGCCGAGATCCCGGGGCTCTCCCCGCCCCTTCGAATCTCGGGCAGACAACCTCACGCCCCTTCGAATCCCGGAGCCCGCACCCCCAACCCGCATCAAATTCGGGGCAAACCGAAAAGTAGAAGAAACTCGCCGGGCAAACACCTGGGCAAAAAACACATCAAATTCGGGGCAAACTCGCAGGCGAAATATTCCTTCGAAAAACGCAAAAAGTAGAAGAAGCGCCTAGGTGAAATGCTCCTTCGAAAAACTTGGGTGCGTGCGGGGGAGGCGGGAGGGCGCGTACGAGGGGAGGGGCGGAGGGAGGATGAGGAGGCTGCGGGCAGGGAGAAGGGGGGCTGGGAGGGGGATGAGGGGCTGCGGGTAGGGGGAGAGGCTGCGGAAGGGAGTTGCGTGCGGGGGCGGGGGGGCGGGAGAGAGGCTGCTGCGGGGGAGGGGGTTCTTTGGTGGGGAGGTGGGGTGAAATTTGGGGTTGGGTTAGGGTTACTTAGGTTATTAGGGTTAATTATAGTTTTTAGGATTAATTAGAGTTGTTTAGGGTTAATTACAATTTTTAGGGTTAATTAGTTAATTAGTTAACGGATCACTAACGTCCGTTAGCCAAATAGAGGCATTTTGGTATTTTTAGAAATGTCGAGGGTATCCGGTGAATTTTTTTAAAGTCGGGGGTATTTGGTGAATTTTGAAAAAAGTGGAGGTATTTGGTGAATAAATTTATTTATGTCAAAGGGTATTTGGTAAAAAAAAACGTATATTCATTATCAATTATCAACATACATTTGATCCATCTTTAGCCTGCCTGATGTTGAATATACCAAAATATTTATTCAAATATGAAAATGATACACAACAGGAAAGTGCATAATTGAAGGATCACGTTAAGTATATGCTTCAAGGGACCCTCTCAATTGCACCTATCTGCATGTCCTTGACATAATTTTGTGTTCCAGCTGTAGGCCTGTAGCACTTTCTTAGGTAAACAACATAAAATGAGCCAATAGTCAACTTATATAGATTGACTCAGTGGAAAAGCACAGCTTTAGTACTTATCAGAAGGTTACGTTAGTACGTTACATCATATAAAAATTAAAATAATTTTGACCAGATTTTTGCAACATATCTACATTATATAAGCGACAATGCGACATATGGCGAAAAGAACTCATTGGAAAGACTCGAGATGCTGGAAAATATTTTAGGAATTGCATACACAAAGGAGATAAATACATTAGTAAACAGAAAGGAATAGAATAAAGAACATATGCACCTATCCTAAATTCACAAAACAGCTAAACAAACTCAAAGGGAAAGCAAAAAAGGTCCTCACATATACCCCCCAAGTCCAAATGTAAAACTCAAAATGAGAAATATTAACTCCTCTCTAAGCTAAGTTACTAATTAAGGCGGGCCTCTCAAACTCAACACGGGTAGCAAAACCAACTCTAGCTTTGGTTGGGTGTTCAAACCAATTAGAAGCTATAGGAGTGGGCGTTCCTTATTAATCTTTAAGGTGTAGTCAACACTAAGCACCCCATTCGTCGACCATCGACTGCAAATACTCTCGGAAAACATCTAGCATTTCGTGAAATGTCACTATTCCGACTGGAGTACAATCATCCTCCATGACCCAAACATAGTTCACCCTATGCGCGATAGCTTGGATCATCACTGCGACCAATGAGCTCTTTGGGTGGCAAACAATTGCCTCCGCCTTCCTTACCATCCTAGCTGAGTAGCTCCATGACCTATTATATCTTGTCAGTCTTGAGGTGGGTGAAGAGGAGCATAATGACTCATCATCTGACGAGGAGGATGCTGATGAGGTAGAATATGATGAGTACTCATCACCCAACACTTCTAGCAACCCTTCTAGCCTCTTCTCCTTTAAACTCTCTTTCATGACTCGCACAATATCCTCAGGGGGTCCACCCCAATCAATGTAGGACATGAGGTCGCCTGAGGATAGGGTCATCAGTGCTGCTACAACAGTCTCGTCGCAGGCACAAAGGGTGAACGGGGGAAATTTCCCCAACAAGGGCCCCATCTTCATCCACCACCCCAACAGATGTTTGCTCAACCAATGATTGAGCAATGGCCTCAAGCGCAGTGAGGGCTGGGGGCATGGTAGTCCACGGTGAGAACTTTGGTTTGGATGATCTCAAGTTCCTCGAGTGAGAGACCCGGTATCGGGGTAAACAACCCAATTCGGCTAAGGATGAACTGGATCACGTCTTCTTGTGTCAACCAACAGTATTCCCTGCCGTTATGGATCGTTGGACCTTTGACCTTAAGCTGTTTTCTTCTAGAATATGAGCTAGCTGTGTTTTGTATGGGCACCACCAGGTTTTGTGCACCTTCCAGGATTAGATCAATTGCTTCCAGTAAGCTGATGATCAACACCAAACAGAAATCGGGAAATAATTAGAAATGGGCAAGAAATAATTTCTTGCTATGAAACAAACAAGTACTCTATTGTGATGTAACGTTATACACATTGTTAGACAAGCATGGGTCATGAATGAAATTCCTTTTGGCCTTGTTTACAAAATATTTGGCAATTTGCAATCACATATGGTACCCAAGGAAGTACAATAATTGTTCTATTGTTGGCTTCATTCCT
Source organism: Beta lomatogona (assembly GCA_947646795.1). Classification (NCBI taxonomy): domain Eukaryota; kingdom Viridiplantae; phylum Streptophyta; class Magnoliopsida; order Caryophyllales; family Amaranthaceae; genus Beta; species Beta lomatogona. Next base: position 148,619 of record CANSNZ010001384.1, on the reverse strand, counting down.
TTTCCTTTTAACATGACTATTCTGTTACAAAAGATAGAACTAAGTAATTCAAACTGAATACACCCCAATAATCTTCTCAAGTTTGCTGCCCAACGTACCCCTAAAGAACACATAATCAACATAGCTTTTAAAACCCGAAACTTATAGGTTAATTAACAATTTGTTCGACTCTTAGAAAGCGTAGTATGTATTAAACTAACACAACCAAGCTTAAAGACACCCCATGGCCGTTGTAGAGCACCTCATGTGTGCACCGCTTATTTAATACCACCTAAAAAGCACGGAGTCAAACACACACTAACCAATCACAAACAAGACATTGGATCACTTTTGCCTCTTTTGTTCAATCAGGGCATCCTTCACTAGCTTGTTAATCTTCTTAAATTTTATCAATAAGTAAGCTCTACGACTTTGACCAAAAACTGTTTCAATACTTACTTATCGTATCATTTGTATGTAGAAAAAAAAATCAAAAACCATAGGTAAATTTTTTTACTAACACTTGTTCTCTACATGATTGACTCATGCCAGTACATTGCTTCTTTTATACGAAGAATTTTAATTACAACAATGAAGTTGTCTAGCTGACATAAACTAAGTAGAAAATCACGATAAATTTTAAACTGACATATAACAAGTATTAGAATTTATATAGCATTACCTTATTTTATAAGGTACTGTATTAACATTTAATGCATTAAAAGTTGATAGTTATATTTAATGGGCTATAAATGGAAAGTTATTGTTCTATTCATCGTTTTTGGAAGTGTTAGCTAAGTAGTTCAATTTCACATGAGAGTGATGGTAAAATATTGCAATTTCCTTAACTTGATCAATTGATGGACCGGTAGAGGGATTTTAATGGAGAATACCTAAAGTACATACAATATGGATATTTATGTACATTTTTGTACATAGGGTACTTCTTGTTCTAATGACACTTTTTAAACAACTTCTTCACCTAATCCTTTCTACAACACATCGTTCATGTCCTAATTATGTACGAATTACTATAAATTATAATGAGACCGTCATGATAGCTGCGGTTTTCTATACTTTACTACTTCACCTTCTTATAAGAAAGAGATTTAATTAGGTAGATTATTACTTATCGTTGCGCCAAAAGAATTTATATCTAACTTATTATTACTAAACATATATTTAAGAAAATCAGCCACCACATGATCTGACATTTATGATTTACCTAATATAACTTGTATTATAACTGAGTAACTTCAGTCAAAAGATGAATGACCATGCGTTTCATGCCTAATCTATTTATATATGATTAATGTCAAGTTGTTGCAGTTAACTAATTATATAGGAGCGTAAACTTAACGTATAACCCTAATACAATGTATTTAACCTTAAAATTTACCAGACACCATGATCAACAATTAACTATGGTTAGTATAGAGAGAATCGCTCTGTTTCCGACTTTTTTTTTTTTTTACTAACTTGACATGAACCATGTAGGATGAGATTCAGGGTAAAATATTACGGGAGAAGATAACACAAACATATTGACTGTCACTCCTTTCCCTTTTACTTGTCTATTTTTGGGTACTACTTATATTGGATGTCATTTTCAGCCGAGTAATATCGCATATCGTAACAAAATCAGATAAAATCTTTCTATGCAATGAAACAAATACGCGTAATGCATTGTTACGCACCCATGTAAAATGCCAATTTTTGTATTTCTTGTAGTCTGAGTTGGTGTTTAGTCTTATATAGTTAAAAATATCATTTTTAGTGATAGTCTTAATTTTTAGATTTTATACGTAAGGTCAAATTTACTTTTTTCCAATTTTTGTAAATACTTCAAATTATACTCAATAATCTCGATGTAAGGAAAATAACTTCTGTTATATATATGTTGTCATTAGGACAAAAAAACCATGAACGGGTGGCTCAAGTTTAGATAATCACCATGATTTATTTTTTTTTTTTTGAGGGGAAATCACCATGATTATTTAACATGGTTGCTAAATGTAACATCCTCCTTTTCTATCTCTCAAAATGATATATACACTTTTTTCTTTTGGGAACAAAATAGGGGACAAAGGCTCTAAAAATGTCAAATGATGTTCATCTCTGTGCCAAAAAAAAATATACCTAAGAATAAATAAATACCTTGTCAAGGTATATTATCTCACAATCCACAATATAATTTAATTTGGATACTTTACAAATCTAGTTAGATCATGAAGTTACATCCCTTCGAAAAATGTTCAGCTTAATAACAGTTCATTTCAAAAATATGACCTAATTATGAGATATATTGGGAGTCCATATAAAATAATTACTTCTTAAGAATTTCTTAATTGTAAAAAAAACTACATAAATCAACCATACATACAAGCTTAAGTGAAATTAGCTCCTTTAAATCCATGCTTAATGATCATACAGTTCTTAATTAGAAAACAAGTGTCTTACAATGCGTTACATCAGTTACTTTCACAATCTAAAATCATGAAATTCACACCCCCCCCCCCCCTTTTTATTTTGCAAAAGCAATATTTTACTTCGTTAATTCCAAAGTATGTGCCATCTTTCCCAAATTAAAGAACATAACTTATATTCTCCATACATAAAAACAAAAAAAATATTAATTAATCAAAAAATAACAAAATTCAGATTGAAGACAAACTTAGTAATTAAACTAATTAAAAGAAGGAGGTGAATCATACCCAGTAGAAGGATCCACGTGTTTGATAAAGCCAGAATCTTTAGGCAAAATTGCAGAAACAGGGGAAAGCAGAGCAGAGGAAGGAGATTTCAGATTTTCTTCTTTGCAAAGAAAACATATGATATCTACCATACAAATTTTCCCAACACATTTGCATGACCCAATTTCATGATAATCAACATTATTATTATTAATAATATGATGATTATCACCTAACTTTCTTTGGTGGTCACAAGACCATATGCTAATGAAGTTATCTTCAGAAGCTTTAATGGCGGTCAGTGCATCACCCACTGTTGTGGAGGAGAGAGAGAGTGATTTTAGTGCTGGTTTTCCCAAGCAAAGGTCAGAAATCACATGGGTTAACAAGCTGATTGCCATGCAATTACTTAGAAGGTTGTAATAGAGAGTGAGTTTTAGAGAGAGGAAGTGAGTTTTAGAGAGAGAAAGGAGGGCTTTAAAGAGAGAAAATTTTATTTCTAGTAATGGAAGTTCTTTTTGCTCATAAAATGCAAAAATGGAAGAGGAGGTGTTTTTGTTTTGGTGGGTGGTTATATGGTCATTAGAGGAGGGTGTATATATATACACTTTTGGGGTGTTACAAGTGAAGGGTTTAGGACATGTGGTGAGGTCAGAAAATTTAAGTGGGACCTCTAATTAATATAAAGAATGTGGGTTGAAATTTTGTTTAATGAAAAAGGGTGGAAATTAAGTTTGAGAAAGGTCTTTATTCTAAAAGTGAAAAAAGGGTTGTTAGTCAAGAGTGGTATGAAAGTCTAGCTGGAACATGTTTTAGGCTAGCTACTAGCAAAACTAATAGGTAATTAAAACGTTGCTTTTCATTGTAGTGCAGTGTGTCTATGTGAGGTTTAGATTATTACTAATCAATGATGATTAAGAAAATAACTTTGTGTGGTGTGAGATGCATTTTAGATTATGAGCTAGTGTTTATTTTTTTATTAGGAAAGATAACTAATCCGAAGATCAAAAGCGCTACTACACTGCAGCCACACCATCTCACAGTGTACAAGGGCTAAACATCCCAAAGATTAATAGACCTAAAGACCCATTGCCACCACAAGTGAATGCCCCAATATATTGTTGGGATGAGGATTTGAACCCAGGCACGCCTCAAATTCGGGGTAGTCTTCCATTGAGCTACCACCACCCCTCTCTAGTGTTTCATCTTATGTGTTGGGGCATTAAATTTTTCAATAGGAATAATCCTTGTAATTTATTGTTATATTTCGTTTTATATGTTTAAGCTGGAGATAGTGAAAACATCGAAGATACAAGTAGATGTTAGTATAAAATAAAGTGGTCTTATAATATATCATAGTCCTAATAAGTAGGAAAAAATAAATCGGGATAGAAAAACCTTCCTCCCTTTGTCTCTCTCAAACTCTAGCCTGTCTCTCAAACCTTAGCCTCCACTAGTTCGCTTGTAGGGACGTCTGCCGGTTGTTATACCGGTAGAAAGCCCTAAATAATATTGTTATTTTCCGCGTTTTATTGTTAATTTTATTAGTTTATAGTTTATTTTAAATAGTTGTCCCTCCTATTGTGATGGTTGTCTTTCTCTCCTGTTGGGAGGGTTGTCTTCATCAATATGATGGTTTTATCTACTCTCGCCATGAGGGTTTAGCTTTCTGGTTAGCTTTGAAGTTTGAATATGTGAGAAATCGCACTTATTGGTTGGAGATTATGAATATCAAGATTAAGATCGGATTTCGATTTACTATAACATCAGGCATAAAAAATATTGAGTCATCAAATTTCGTTTATGGTTGAAATATTACCATATCAAGAAATCGATTATGAAACGTTTGTATTGGTAAATTGGATGAATAATTTCAAATTGATGTTTTAGATTATCTTTTACATAAGGATTATTATTGTTGCAGGTGCCGTATGACGATTTATTAATGATAATCTTCCTATTCCCTTCAAAAAAATAATTACAAAAAATTGCTCAAAAATACCCTCAATTGAGATAAACCAAAACTAATAACATTCATCGTTTCCTTTAAGTTTGGTTTTTCCTTCATGCTATTTCATTTCCCTTATGATTATAAGGGGTTGAAAGTTCTTGAATGGTGCCTTCAAATTCACATAGATAAGCCACTAAGGACAGGGGTGGATATACTATGGGTTCCTTTTCTATTACAATAATTGGATTTTTACACTATTCATTCACCATCCTTTCACTATCTATTGTGATTTTTACATAACGAAAAATATAGTCATGTGGGGTCTTGTTAGATTCGTCTTAATATATACTCTCAAAATATCAAATATTATACTGTTTAAGATATTAAGAGTTAAAGTTGTTCATTTGCAAGTAAGGGTAAAACCTCAATTGTTGCAGTATAAAAAGAACGAAGGAAGTAATAAATAGTGGAAAAATTGAATGTATTAGTTTTTCGGCCATTTGGGTGAACAATTCACTACTACAAAAGCACATAAAGAGACCCCCTAATTATCCCCTTAGAGACCACTTTAGAGGTGGTCTCTAGCTCAATGGTCTCTTTGAATAAGAGACCACTTTTTAGAGGCGATCTTTTAAATAAAAGAAACAAAACCACTACTTAAGATAAGTGGTCACTTAAGTGTCCATTGGAGGAACTAGGAAAGAAGAAAAAAAAACCACTTATTTAAATTAGGTGGTATCTTTGATTCTAAGAGGAAACCACTTGAGCTAATAAATGGTCTCTTTGATTTCATTGAAAGGCCACTTATCTTTGTGAAGTGGTCTCTTTGTTCAACATAATTATATGTTTTACATTGACCTCTTTTTTTTTTCTCGAAAATTTACATATATTCTCGATTTTTAATTTAAAAAAACTGGGAGTACATAGTACCATATTAAACCAAATATTCATTCACTAAAATTAATGGTTTACATTATAATATCCTTGATTCGCTCAAAGTTTCAATCAATATCTTTCACAAAAAGAGTAAATTAAGAAAATGCCAAACTACATAAACAAAAGTTTCAAAAACTAAAAAATTGTAGATACATTATACATCCTAGTCGATATCCACCTTATCTTCAAATTCTTCCCCATCCACTTTACACTTATGCGTATGAGACTGTGAGCTTCGCCAAAGTACTATCAAGAGTGCAAGGCACCCGGCACCCAAACAAAGCATGAAAGAGAAAAGGGCTCTTTACTCATATCAAGCAGTTCATCCATCTATCTACACCAATACAAGAAATATAGGCATAAGTAAAAAGGGTAAACAAGTAAAGACATAAATCAAAAACTAAAAATGAAAAATTGATAAGCAACTGCAAAATGACAAAACTGTAAAATGACAAAGGAGTACATTATATGCTAGTGCGTTTATTACATTTATAATTCATGATTTGATAACCACATAAGTAGGAGAACAACTAAACATTCACGTAAAGTCTCCTATATCTCAATCACTATTGTACATTTGTGTCATTTCATTTTCTTTTTCATTCCGATCTGACGCTTTTCCTCGCAAAATAAATCAGACTTCAGACGATTGCATAAACTAAATGTTCCAGTTATATCAGACATAGTTCGCCCTAAACAAAACAATCAAAATGAAGAAGATAAAACAATAGTAAATAATCCAGCTTGACAAAGATAGGTAAAGTGATCCAAAAGCATCAGAAGCAGCATAATCCCAAAATTAAATAAAGAAAGAATCCCAAAAACATCATCAAGATGATAATTAGATCTACAATATAGAATTATATGTTTAGTAATTACCAGAGACTTTGTGAGAAACCTGGGAAAAATGACGACTCTTTGCCGGCGGCAAGCAGACGAATTAGAGGAACAAGACGATGGAAGATGAGCAGACAGTCGGCGAAGCTCTGGAGCACGAATTGTAGACCGTAGACGAGCCAACCATGAGCCAACGACGAGCCGACAAAGCCTAGGAGCACAAGCAGCCAACGACGAGCTATCGACGAAGTAGAGAAAGAATACAAGATCGGAGAAGAGAGATGGAAAAAGAAAAAAACGGCTGAAGCAATGAAATCTTATTAGTTTTTAGGGTTTTATAGATCTTTACTTTTAAGTTAGGAGTATCAAAGAAACCACTTATGTGTTAATGAGGGTTTCTTAGTTTTATTGTGCGGACCCACAAGGAGAAATCAATATTGAGAAAATAGTAAGAGACCACCTTTGTACGAAAGAGGTCTTTTTCCTCCTATTACAAGAGACCTCATTTTTTACAAATATGGTTTCTTTTATTAAATAACCACCAATTGGATTAATGTGGTCTCTTATTAGTGGTCACTTTGAACAGATTTGTAGTAGTGATTTGTTGTTCTTGCTTGTGGAGTTGTTTTGTAACTATAAAGCGTTTAGAATTTTGTTGGAAATACCATGCAAGGAAGTTGCACAATAGTGTGGGTGATCAACTTTTAAATGATAGTTTAGTCACATTTGTTGAGAGAGATCTTTTTGTTCAAGTTAGTGATGATGATGTATTAAAATGTTTTCAAACTATGAAAACTCGTAGAATGCTTTTGTAACTTTTTATCAATGTAATCCAACGAATTTACATCCTATTTAGTTATAGTAATTTGATGTTTGAATTCATGTATTCAATTTTTTAAGTAAATGAATGAATTTATTTTTTGACCGGCTTCGAACCCATATGGTTGAATTCCTCAATCCGCCACTGACTAAGGATGTAGACCACATTCCCCATTTCGTTTAGGCTTACTCCCTATGTTTTTTTCTCACTTGGAATCTTGACACAATTCATACTTCGAGAGGAGAATCTTCTCAATTTATAAGAAAAAACTAGTTTTTTGGCCCGGGCAATACCGCAGGTAATTATAATTCTCATGTAATAATATTTTACTTAAAAATTATAACATGAAACATTACTTAGTTTAGTAGTTAAGACTTTAATATATAAGTTTGAAGACATGGGATCAAATCTTATAACATGTATTTTCTAATTTTTTTTATCGCATGTGGAGTACATGAAGCAAACACTTTAAGGGATAGCGTCATGTGGCACGGTTCCTTGTTTAGGGAGCTTTTAATATATTAGTATCGATAATCATGTGGGGTCTTATTTAATTCGCCTCAATTAGTACTTTATTAATCTTCAATTGTTATGATTTTTCCAAATTTATAATGAAATATATTTAAGTTCAAATACGTGTATTGGGAGACGCGCGCAAGAAGGGGAGAATGATAAAAAAAAAAAAAACAGAGGAAGTAAAAGTCTTTCAATCTTAAACTCAACTTTTACTATCTTGACATATTCCAAAGTTTGCAAGTTAATCAATGTAAATGATAAATATATTCAAAATATTGCGCAATTATTATAGTTTGGATTGGTTTTTTAACCGCTTGCAAACCAGAGCATTGTTCTTATCACTTAATACATTTAATTGTTTGCTCTCAGTTGTAATTATTTATACTAGTAAATTATGCACGCGATGCGTGTCTGATTTTTTTAAAACATAAATTCTAATCTTTTTGGGTATAAACAGGGGTAAAAATTACTCTCTCAGTCCTATATTATAGTGCTTCTTTCCTTTTAAAGTGTCACAAAATATAATTCTTGTTTCCATTTGGGTACGTAACCGGGAAGCAAAGCCAGGCCATCACAAACAAAGTTGCAGAGAAGCATTGTGAGGGTCAACCTTCCAGAATTGCCGTTAGAATTCTACAAAAATGAACTCCTAGCAAAGATAGGAAATTCCATTGGGCAAACGATTAAAATTAATGCCGATCGTTAGAGAGGGCGGAAACAAGAGGTTTGTGAAGTTGTGTATACTTGTTGATTCCATGAAATAGCCACTAAAAGGTGCATGGATTGGTAAAAGTTTTCAAAATCTTGAATTCATCGAGGGACATTGGTATTGTGGTAGCTGTACGATCTTCGGCCATGCCCATAATTCGTGTAAAAACATAACCAGGACATAGAGGTTCTCGGGAAAACAAATCACAATGAAAGAAGATTGGTGGTTGCCGGAAAGTTGATGGGCAATGGAAAAGAAGTCGAAAAAAAGAAGGATGTTGACAGGGATCAGAGGAGAGAAACTGGTAGGACAACTCGAAGTGCATCCCAAGGACGATGCGTTCCCAAGATAAACTTTCAAAAAAAAGGCAGCCCAAGTCAAATCGAAAAAAATACAAGGCAGGTGGCCAATGCTAAAGTAGTTGTCCCCCATCAGCAAACAAAGGATGTCAACCCCTTTCAGCCTTAAACATGCTGCAGGAAGATTTGGAGGGGATTTCTGTAGAACTCACAACCCCTCATGTTTTGAAACGTGTTAACCCTACTACCCCACCTAATACTAATTCATCAACCAGTCATCCTATTTTGCACTCTCCCACGCAAAAACACGTAAACCCAGAAATCTTAATACAAAAGCAAGAGTCTCCCACGAAAAAATCCACAAGCCAAGAAAATTCAAAACACAACCAAAACGCCCACAAAGAAACTGAAACCCAACACCATCAAGAAAAAAATGGATCCCAACTGGGTGGAGTTCGAGCCCCAATCCCCTCCACCACTATCACCATCCTTAAGCCCCGTGGTCCTATCTCCCGAATCACCCCCCAAGTCCACCGAGTAAGAGGCAAGGACCCACCGACCTTTGTGAGACCAAAGACTCCCGCCAATATCGGACACATCCCCCTATTCGTGGACTACATAGTGTCCAAAGGGGAGGAGGAGATAGTAGAACTTCCGCTATGTGTAGTCAAGAAACTGATCTTGGATCCGAAGAACATAGAGGAGAAATACAAGAAATTGATAATGTATGTCTCAGGAGTCGGGTTCTTTCCCGCTCACCTCCCGCAATTCCAAGACGTGGGTCACCTACCGTTAGTAGTGCAAGCTTTTCTGAAATGGGTACTCAAGAGAGAGGGAGAAGTAGACGAAGAGCACAGGGAACTACTAAACAATTTCGGGCCTTGGCTCGACCCACAAATTCTACTTCCCCATCATCGCACCATAGTGCAACTCAAGATGCACCCCTTGACGTTCAAAGCACGCAACAACACGAATGCACTATTACTTGCCAACATCCTCCTAATGCTGAAACAAATGAAAATATGGGCGAGTTGGGAAGAGGTAAAAAAACAAGTGGCTTCGGGAAGCCGAAGTGTATCTAAAACCTCTAAAGGACATATGGGTGCATCCGGAGACGGATGAGGCACTCATTCCATGGAGATTGGAGGATAATGCGGAAGTGAGGAGGCTCAAAAGGAAGCCATATCTTCCATACGACATGTCGATAGTCATTTGGAATGTAAGGGGGATAAGTCGCCCCTATTTTAAACCCAATGCGCGCCTCATAATACAAAACCATAACCGAGACTTGTTTATACTTGTGGAAACACAAGTGTCACACCAAAATACGGGTTGTAGGATTAAAGACGTTGGATTCGATTCATCATATTTGGTTGAGCCAACTGGAAGATTCGGAGGTATTCTTCTCCTGTGGAAGGCGGAAAAACTCAAAATCCACATCCTAGGAGAAAACTACCAAGGAGTGTATGCATTGGTGGAGGTAAGTAGCTCTAAAACCTCTTTTGTTATTATGGTAATTTATGCAAATCCAAAATTCCATTTTTGAAAATTACTATGGGATGATTTATGTGCTTTTGCTGCGAATTTAAATCAGCCATGGCTTTTATTGGGTGACTTCAATGAAGTCACTAACTCGACCGAAAAATTTGGGGGCCGAATGGTTAATTAAAAAAGGGTGGATTTATTTGTTGAGACTATGCAAAAATGTAATCTTATTGATTTAGGATATCATGGCTCAAAATACACATGGAGTAACAAAAGAAAAACAAACCCAATGCTTGAAAGATTGGACCGTGGGGGAGAATGATGTTTGGATAACTACTTTCCCGAATGCAAGTTTATGGCACTTACCCCGGATTACTTCGGAACATAATCCCATACTCCTAAACCTTGATAACCCACCTCCCAAATACGGACCCAAACCCTTCCCGGTTTGATCCCATGTGGCTCAAAGACCTCTCGTTTCATGACGTGGTAACATCAGCATGGGAATTGGAAGGTGGGGGGAGATATAGGTGTGAGTCTACATCAAGTAGAGGAATCACTTGTGAAATGGAATAAAGAGACCTTCAGTAGTGTTTTCTATAGGAAAAGACGGGCTTTGGGCCGTCTAAAAGGAGTCCAAACAGCCTTACAAAACAATCCTAGGTCCATGTTTTTGCAAAATCTAGAATTCGAACTTGAAGGTGAACTAATGGACATATTAGAACCAGAGGAATGGTTCTGGTTTCTGAAGAGCAGGATTAACTGGGTAATGGAAGGGGAACGTAATACGACTTTATAAACATGTAGTCATTCACCGAAACACAAATATAATTTTAACTATAAGAAATGAGGTGGGGGAAAGTATAGTAGAGCCTGGGTTAATTTCAAAACATATTAGGAATTCCTTTGTGAAGCTTTATTCGATAGAACGCACTTATTGCCTTCCCCTGGGGTACAAGTCGGATAATTCTATAAGTGTAGCTAAAGAACAGTCAATGGAAAAAATAAAGGAATCTCTTTTTACTATGAAACCAACAAAAGCACCTGGGCCGAATGGTTTCCATCCAATAATTTTTTCAGTAAAGAATGACGTATACCTAGATATCCAAAAATGGCTCAACGTCCAAACAATTCCTGAATCACTGTGTCATGCCCTAATCTGCCTAATTCCGAACCAACCTTGTCCTGAAACGGTTAAACATCTTCGCCCCATTAGCCTATGTAATACTATGTATAAACTTATAACTAAGATTATAGTGAATAAGCTAAAGCCTCTCATCCCTCATTGGATTTCGATGAATCAAAATAGTTTTATAAAGGGGAGGGGCCCTGAAGTCAATTTGGCATTAGGGGCGGAAGTACTTCACTCTATGCATAAAAAGAAAGGGAAATGGGGAAGGTTTGCTCTTGAAGTTGGCCTAGAAAAAGCTTATGATAGGATAGAATGGAGTTTCATTAGAAGATGCCTTGAGTTCCACCTTCTTGACCTTTCTTCTATACATCTCATAATGGATTGTATTTCAAAAGCTTCTTCCCGAATTCTTGTTAATGGTCAGAAGACTGAACCTTTCATGCACTCTAGAGGTCTTAGACAAGGAGATCCAATATCACCCTATATCTTTAACATTTGTCTAGAATACCTAACCTCTTTGATAAACCAGGCTTGTGTGAAAAGGGTTGGACCCCGTTTTGGGTAGGGGGTAAAAAAGTGCCAGTGTCTCACCTTCTTTTTGCAGATGACTTGCTACTTTTTGGAAGAGTTGACGAGGCAATGGCATTTCAAGTGAGAGAAGTCCTTGAACACTTTAGTAGGGAGTCGGGTCAAAAAATTAATGATGATAAATGTCGTCTAATTTTTTCCCCCAACATGCCTATTGATGTAAAGGAGTTGTTCCAAGATACAATAAACATGAGAGAATCGAGTAATCTTGGTCATTACCTAGGGTTACCCATTTCTCACAAACGCCCTAGTAGAAGGGAGGTCCAATTCATAGTTGAGAAAGTTAGGAAGAGACTAGCTACTTGGAAAGCAAACTTCCTTTCGAGAGCCGGCCGCCTGGTTCTTATTTCTTCGACTTTAAACACAATCCCCAGTTATTATATTCAAGCTAACTTCCTACCTATTTCTACCCTAAAACATTTGGATAAGTTATGTAATAATTTCCTTTGGGGTGAAAATGAGGGAAAACAAAAGATGCATCTTGTCTCTAAGGAGTGTACGTTTCTCCCAAAGACTAAGGGGGGGCTTGGAATTAGGGAGGATAGGACCCTTAATACCATTCTCATGGCAAAATTAGGTTGGCGGATGTGTCAAGGGTCGTCTAATCTTGCAAAAGAGTGTATTAGTTCAAAATACATTCGTAAACAAGGTATAACAAAATTCCAAAGTGGCTCCCGAATTTGGAAAAGCATAGGCAAAGGGTGGGCATTGTTAGAGTCTAGTTACCAATGGTCCTCAGGAAATGGTATGAGTGCATCCTTTTGGAGCGACAACTGGTTAGGGAGTGGTAATGTCCGATGTCTATTATGGGACCGCTAAATAAAGATGAAATGGATATAAGGGTTAGGGAAGTGTGGAATAATGGTGAATGAAACGGGGAATCCGTCCATACAACTAACTTAGGAGATTAAGGATAGATTAAAAATCTATATCGTGGGACCGTACATGATGAAAATGACCTCCCCTTCTCATCCTTTGTTTCACAAAATTCCTTCTCTCTTAAAAAAGCTTATGATGCGGTAATTGCTAGGAAGAATGCGGACCTTAGCGACTTGTCTTGGATTTGGAAAGGAAGCTACCCTCCCAAACTTAAATTTTTTGGTTGGCTTAGTTGGTTAGATCGGCTACCTACAACTAAATTGCTCTACATAAGACAAATTCTCCCTGACCCTGTATGTCCCATCTGTGGTATCGGGGAGGAAAGTGTAATTCATGCATTGAGAGATTGTAGGTTTGCTCAAGGAGTGTGGGATCACTAGTAGAAAAACGACGATTTGCGTCTCACCATCTGCGTCGCACAACAGGACAAACGTCGCAGAAGACTCATTTGCGTCGCATGCAACAAGGAATCGAGCAAAAGACGACATATGTGCGTCGTATTTAACTAGCGTGCGACGCCAAATAGTCATCTGCGTCGGATGTTAATTAGGGTGCGACACAGATGATTCCACTCAGATTCCTCTTTGACAACCCTCAAAAAAAGCATAATTAATGATTTGGGCTTATCTGCGTCTCATGGGCTATATGTGCGACGCAGATAAGGCTACAGGCCCACTTCCTTATATTTCAAACCCTAACAACTCTTTGTTCTTCAGCCGTTCTTCTCTCTCTCCCTCTCCCTCTCCCCTCTCTCCCTCTCTCCCTCTCTCCCTCTCTCTCTTTCTTCACATGCGAATTCACGAATTCCTCATCAATTCATCAACACTAACAACCACTTCATCATCAACCACTGCCACGAATTCACGAATTCACGAATTCACGAAAAAAAGAACGAATGCATCGATTCCCTCTCTCCTCCCCTGCCACTGCCACGTCACTCTACCACCACAAACCCCGTTATCACCGCCGTTTCCACCGTGCTGAATTTTTAAACTCGTCGGATTAATGCTGCTTGCGTACACTGTTCGCCGGATCTTCATACGCTCCAATCTCAGATCTTCATCACCTTAAAATTTCTTCTCGACGCGTGCCGGATCTATGAAGAAAATGGCGATAATTTGTAGTGCTGATTTTTTCTTCTTCTAGTTTATAGATCTTCACCTTGTAAGTTAATTTTATAGATCTAGTTGAATTTAAAAATCGTTGTTAATTTGTAGTTGATTTTTTTTAGATCTAGTCAAATTTCTAAATCGCTGTTAATTTGTAGTGCTGATTTTTTTTTAGTTTATGGTGTTGTAAGTTAATTTTATTTTTTTTAGATATGGGAATTTGGAGGATTTTTCCTCATATTTGATATGTTAGTTTATTTTTTGGTGGTAAATTGATGGAAATTTGTTGAATTTGTTGAACTTTCTATTTTTATTGCAACATTTGGTTTGCGCCTGATTCTCGTGAAATCAAATTTGTATATTTTGATTTTCCTAAAAAAAATTGTATATTGTGATGATATGCGTCGGATGTACAACAGTAAATGACGCAGATGATATCATTTGCGTCGCACGATTCCAAGACTCCGACGCACATGGATATTTTGATGATATATGGCCCGTAAGCATGTATGTGCTGCTGTGTATGAGCTATTTGCGTCGCACAATGCCTTTGGTGCGACGCAAATGGTTCTTACTAGATTATGTGATTTGAGGAATCATATGCGTCGCACCTGGCGCACAGTCCGACGCAGATAGCTAATCAACTGCGTCGCGTTGTTGTCCGACGCAGATCCTGTATCCTGATCTGCGTCGAGGCTTGTGCTGTCGGACCCATGTCCGACGCAAATGAGCGCCTCGCATCCGACGCAAATCGTCCATTCTGTACTAGTGGATGTCATGGACATAGAGGAAAATCTCAAGGTGGGAGATCGGGAAACCTGGCTTAGTGCGAATTTGTATTGTTCGTTGCATTATCAGGGTACACCATGGGCTACCACTTTCCCCTTTATTTGTGATGAAATCTGAACAACTAGAAACAAGAAAATTTTGGAAGAAAAAACCCTCCCAAACCCAGACCAAGTCATGAAAAAAGCGATGTTTCTTGCTCTTGAATTTACATCCTCAATACCCATAAAATCTCAGACCACAAAAGAACCTTTCTCGGTTACCTTAAGCATTATTCCCACACGCTGGTGTGTCGTATGTGTCGATGCCTCGTTCGTAAGTAACTCTTCACATGCTGGATTAGGTGGTTGGGTACGAGACAATAGAGAGGAATGGGTGGTGGGTTACCAGAAGCAAGTATATGTGGTGGATATTCTCATGGCCGAAATAATGGCCATCTTTGCAGGGCTCTGTCTAGCAAAAAATGAATTTTATGAATATGTCAAGATATGCTCGGATAGCTTACAAGCTATTAAATTACTCACACAAGATGTTATCTATAATGATGAGTATTGCAATGTATTGAAAAAATGTAGGGAATGCACACAAGAGTTCAAGGAAATCCGGTTCGTATTCGTGAAGTGTGAGCTAAACAAAGTGGCGGATCACCTTGTGCGAAATAGTAGGAAGCAAGATAGACTCCTAAATTAAGTTAGGATTATTCCCCAAATCTCTAATGATTGTATGGAACTTATGTTATCAGATTGTTGTAGGTTCAAAGCAAAACCGTGGTTATGTTTAAACTCTAATATATCATGCACTTTTCACCTAAAAAAAAAACTCGCATTTTCTACAAGTGCAATTAATGTCCTAACATATATATTTAATGATTTTCACATCGATCGGTGAAGAGATTCTCTTTCGTCCCAACTAATTTAGCAATCCACGTTTACAAGCTTTACTAAGTTGAGATGAACTTGGTAGAGCTAGCTAGTGTAATTGAAAAAAATGTTCCAAGAAATTTGTATGCACAATCTCCTAGTATAATGAATGAGATGAAAATTACTTCTTTTAATGAACATTATGTATAATAAAGTGGACAATTTTATTTGGTATGACATCGAACGTATTTTCAATCTCCCAATGCAAGATTGAACGAGCTAAGTATAGATGATTAATACGCATTACATATAGTAGAGATGATCATTATCTCTATTATATAAGCTAAGGGGTAATAATAGTGTCCTCCTTATAAAATATTTTTCTGTCCTTCACTTATCAAAAAATATTTATTTTAAAATATTCAATTCCTTCTCGATCTACAATTATGTATAAAACCTTTCCCAAAATAATATGCTTAAAAACAAAAATTTCGATTGATAATTAAACAGATATAACTAAAGCAATTTCAAACAATTACAAAGTAAGAGCTTACAAAGTTTATTTCTACCTAAACTTCCAATTGCAATTACAATTTCAAAGAACATACATTAACAATCCATAAACATACCAAGAAAAATAAGAGGATAGTCTCATCTTTTGATTTTTTTGGCTTTTATAATTCTCATATGTGTTGAATAGGATAATATATAATTTTATTTATTTAAAGGTTTGTAGTAGTCGTATGTGTCGGTTAGGATAATCCATCTCATCATTTTATTTTTATGTAGAAATATGTCATGATTATTAGATATATTATTTAAAAATATGTTTGTAATTCAAATATATTAAAGAAAAAGGCTTATCCCATCCAATTTCTCAATGTAATGTTAAGCAATAAATTACACATATATTAGAGAGATTATCATATATCATCTAATAATATCAACCTATAGTACATTCAGATACATGTTCGTTTATCACATTACAAAAAAGTCGCGGATGATCAAATTAAACTACTGTAAATAATATTAGTGCCTCTAGCGCTTTTTAATATCAGTATTGATGTTAATATGTCGTGGCACGCATCACGTGCATATGAGGCTAGTATATGTTATATCTAGTTGTTGGCTTGTGCCACGCCCCAAATAATTGTATATAATTCGTTTTCTGTTTTTTTAATGACATTAATTGAATTGCATGCCGCCATATCAGCGTATACATTCAGATGATACCTCCTGTTTTGTCCACTTGTCCAACAAGTAAGTTGTAGGCTTAGCTTCCTTGCCGAGCAAGTAAATTAGTATCTTGAGTGTTCTTCAGATGGAGACTTGTGCAACAATGCCTGAATTATAGCTTAATCCTTAGCCTTGGCTTCGCTCCCGAACCTGCACAAAGGGACCCACCCTGGAGGTTTGGGTGGTGGTTCCCCCTCCGATGCTTAAGTCAGTTATCAAGAGTTGTAAGAGAAAGTAGAGATAGAAAGAGAAAGTGAGAGAGAATTTTATCAGAGTAACTTTACACTGTTTGCATTGAATGTGTTTTCTCCTGATTTCAGGGGTATTTATAGTGATAGCAAGTTGACAGCTAACCTTAAAAACTGACCTACAATAGTGGCCTCTGATTGGCTGAGGAATCAGATCATGACACGTGGCAGACCATGACTGGGGGATGTCTATTAACCACTCTCCTTCAGCCATTTGGCACTGCTGGGCTCTGACTATTGGGCCAGAAATTCAATCCTTTTACCCAACTGAGTATAGCCCAGAGATTAAGCCGTATTTTTATTTTAAATAGGATGACACGTGTACGGCTCTGATGAGCCCATGTGTCGTTAAGGGAGCCGTAGATGTTAGGCTACAACATTTGCCCCTAAAAGGGCTTTCACTGTTGGCCCATCTGACGGTTAATGCCCTTTTACCCAAGGTAGCTTTTTGTTGGCCCGTCTGACGGTTAAGGCCCGTTATACAGAAGGTAGTGCATTCAAAATGAAGGAAATGACGCGCCCTTTCTTGTGTTATATCGGTCATATTAGACCGTGGGACTCTCTTTTCGGTCATTCTTGACCGGCCATGCAAGAGTTTCTTATTCCTCTATAAATATCCTTGGTGTGAAAACATTCAATCATTTAACACCTCGAACAAATTTTTCTAGAGAGAGAGGCTCGCAATTTTCTAGAGAGAGAGAGAGATCGTCCAAGAGCATCCTTCACCGAATTTCCCAGGGCGTTCTTAGCGGTATCGTTTCTTTGATCCTTTTATTCTTCTTTATTCTTTATTTTTTCTTAGAAAATCAATAAAATGGAATCATCTTCGTCAAATAATCCTAGCCGACCAAGAGCTTGTCTTGACCCTAGAACCGATACTTCTTCTTTGGCACATTCTAGAGTTGGGCCTCTTCTGGCCGAGTACATATTTTTTCATAGTTTTGGCCGAGAAAGTCAGACGACCCAGTCTTTACCTGTGCAGGGTAATCTGGCGCGCGTCAAGCAAACGGCCCGTCTAAGACGAAAAGCAATAATTCCATCAAATAGCTCGGATATGGAGGAATTGACAGGACGAGTGCCAGATGAGGCAAGAGAGGTCCAAAGTGCTCAGTCTTTGGACAGGCCTCCGTTTGACCATGATGCAGAGACTTCAGAAATAAAAACTGATACCAGTACTTCTGGCCGGGACGCCGTTACGGAGGAGATCGGCGAAGGTAATAATGGTAGCGATCCTAAGGTCGCCGAAGAATCGACGAGGCCTCTACCACCTCGTCGAGATTAGAAAACGTTTAGGTCCCCTTTCGATCCTCGGCTTCATTTTAGTTAACCGTAAGTGGTTAGAGAAACTAGGACCAGACCCTAATTTCTTGTCGTCTTTCATGCCCATGCCGGGCTTCTCCTTTGTCATTCCTAATAACGACGCGACGATCCCGAGTGCTCCCAGGGGAGCCATTTCGCCGTTATAAACCGGCCTTTGATGCTGGATTGAGGTTTCCTCTTCACAACTTCGTAGAACAAGTGCTGCAAAGACTACCACATCGGCCATAACCAGTGGCACCAAACGCTTGGCACAACATCCCGACGTTTATTGCCGTCTCCGAGCTACGCGGCCTAGCCCTTTCCCTTCAAGCCTTTACCCATATCCATTATGCGTCTAAGGTACTGGGGCTATGGACGGAGCATGGCTCAAAGACGCAACCGTCCGAGCTTCATGACAAATTGGGGGAAATCGTCAAAGATGCACAATTGGAAAGCCGATTTCATCTTTTTTACGGGCGTCCAGCCGACTATGTCACGAGAGAGCTACATATATTATAATAGATCCGTCACTAATACCGGACGGAAGCGGTCTTGGGCGGAGCCGGGAGGACGAATTTGACGAGGAGGTGGTGGAGTACTTCGAGTGAAGGAGTACTCCGGACCCTGCCAACGATCTTTTAAGGGACCGTCTAACTGGATACCCTTTAAGGAAATGTTTTACCAAGACGACTTCTTGGTCGCTGCCGGCTTGCGGTTGGCTGAGGATAAAGGTATATTTAAAATCATCCAAGTAAAACTCTTCGTCCATAACTCATATGACGAACACACATATATTTTTTTTTTTTTGTATTTTCGGACTCGGCCGGACAACGCCTCAAACCATCTTGGACGGGGGAAATCAAGATGTCCCAATTTACGATAATCTGTGGGAAGGAGTATGCAAAGAGTAGCGCCGAAAAAAAGGGCGGAAACATTGGTAAATTTTTTTTTTTTTTTTTTTTTTTTTTTTTTTTGAGGACCATATGAGCTCGTCCGGAGTTGGCATCCAATTCTTGGACGTGGGTCACCCCAAGCAGGAGAGCGTCAAGACTTGGACGGTCACCTCCTTGGGTCCACACTCGTCCAAGAATTGGTGCGCAATTCTTGGACGATAGTCACCCAAAGAAGGAGAACGTCCAGACTTGGACGGTCACCTCTTTGGGGTCTAGCTCGTCTAAGAGTCGGTGTCCAATTCTTGGACGAGAGTCAACCAAAGAAGGAGAACGTCCAGACTTGGACGGTCACCTCATTGGGACCATGCTCGTCCAAGAATTGGTATCCAATTCTTGGACGAGAGTCATCCAAAGAAGGAGAACGTCCAGACTTGGACGGTCACCTTCTTGGGGTCTTGTTCTTCCAAGAATTGGTGTCCAATTCTTGGACGAGAGTCATCCAAAGAAGGAGAACGTCCAGACTTGGACGGTCACCTTCTTGGGGCCATGCTCGTCCAAGAGTTGGTGTCCAATTCTTGGACGAGAGTCACCCAAAAAAGGAGACCATCCAGACTTGGACGTTCACCTTCTTGGGGCCATGCTCGTCCATGAGTTTTGCACCAAATCTTCGACGAAGATCAGTCAAGGAAAGAGATCGTCCAGACTTGGATGGTAACCTCTTTGGGACCGTACTCGTCTGGATTCTTGCATCCAATTTTGGGGCGAGGGTCAGCCATAGAAGAACGTCCATACTTGGACGGTCACCTTCTTGGGGCCATACTCGTCTGGATTGTTGCAATAGTAGTTATTTATTTTTTATTTTTTGGACGATTAATCTGATGCCTTTACTTTTTGCAGAAAAATGCTCCTACAAACAAGCTTCCACCTGGGAAGTCGTCCTCGTCCAAGAAGAGGCCCACTACGCCCGCCGACCGGCCTTTCGCCGAAGAAGCCTAAGGGCTTTACAAGGAAGAGGGCGGATAAGGCGGCTCCCGCTGCCGAGAGCGGGGAGAAAAGAATGCCTCCCCCACAAGCCAAGGCTCTTAAGAGGGAGCCTTCGATGCCGGGATCGGCCGAGGAGGAAGGGATGCACACGCAGCCGTGCCGCTCTGCGTTTTGCCGGCCGACTCGCGCGAGGTCAACCCGTAGTCCGCCTTGGCTTTGGTTGCACCGGGATCCGATGCCGCCGCCGAGAACTATCCAGGGTTCGGCGGCTCGGTGGCAAAGCCGGTGACACGAGATGCCTCTAGCCGTTAGGACGGCATCAATTTCGTCTGGTGAGTCGTATTACCCCAACATTGTTAGGACGATGCGGGTCGGTGGACGGTCCATGAGTCCGTCCAATAGACAAGCCATCATCTTCCCTATCAAGATAACTGACTCTCCCCCCTCTTTCGATAAGGGCAAAGGCCCCGCTATTCCCCCAACTCCTCCCACCGCCGACTCGGACGAGGAGTCCTCTCCCGCCCTCGCCAAAATGCCAAGGCCGGAGAAAGAGCGGCCGAAGCAGGAGCTCTTCAAATGCTTCCCCCGAATCCTACATCAAGGGATTAAGGGGAGCGTCCGCCGGGCATGTGGGCTACATGTCTCGCCTTCTGCCGAGGTAGTGCTTTATGACTGCCTTGTTTTATACTTGTATAAATTTTCACTTTGCAAATCGTCTAATAACTTGACTTGTTTTCCTTGCCCCAGCTTCTGGCTCGTAGCATGCTAACTGAAGATTGGGCGAGGGAGCTTAGAAGGGAAAATAAGCACCTCTTCCACCAAGCTACAACGGCAGGGGACAAAGCCATTCACGACATCCAGATGGCTAACACCCTTCATCGCCGCCTTGGAGGCCTTGGAGAAGAGATCGGCACTCCTGGAGTCTGAGAACAAGAATCACCTTGTTAAAATCAACCAGCTATATTCCGAGCAGGATCGTCTAAAGATGATCATAGACGCTCTCTCTGCTGAGTTGAAAGGCGAAAGGGATGTCACTCTTATTGCTGCCGCTGAGCTGAGAAGAGAGAACATGCACCTAAGGGCAAAGACTGCCCGTCTGGAAAAGGAGGCGGCCAAGTCCTTCGACGATGCCAAGGAAGGGTTGAAACAAGTCGTCAAAACGACCAAGGACTGGGCCGTCAAAGCCTTTGGGATGCTAGCTGAGGAAGCCGAGGTCCCCGCCTTCGTTCGTCGTGCCCGGAGTATCAAGAGAGCGTTCATCGGACTATGGTATGCGCCGAGGAACCTCCGGAGTTTGAAGAGTCAGACGACGAGGCTGCTGCTGAGGTGGAGACCCCAAAAGACGACCAAGAAACCCGCTCGAAGACGAAGCCTAAGCTTAGGTTTATTTTCATGTTTCTTAGCTTGTTCGCTGCTGTATCTTTAACTCTTCAGCTCTTACGTTGTAATTCTTTACCAATTATATATGAAAGAGTATTTTTGCCAATTTCCTGTCTTTTATCTTTCTGAATTCTAATTTTGACTAAGTATAATATCACCTTCGTCCTGAACAATCGGACGATCTGCTTTTCCTGAAGAGTACAACATTCTGTCCGAAGTAAAAATGTGACTCGTCCTGATATTATTGGACGGTCTACAATATTTAGAGCCTTTGATAATTGCATATGCATCCAAGTACCAAAAGAGGCTCGTCTGGGACGGCTTGCCACAAACGGAAAAAATGAGAAGATTGCCATCCTAGGATTGAACGATTACCAATTTTTGACGAGGGTCACCCAATGAAGGAGAACGTCCATACTTGGACGATCACCTTCTTGGGGCCATCTTCGCCTGGGAATTGGCCTCCAATTTTGGACGAGGGTCACCCAATGAAGGCGAGCGTCCATACTTGGACGGTCACCTTCTTGGGGCCATCTTCGTCTGGAATTGGCGTCCATTTTTGGACGAGGGTCACTCAATGAAGGAGAGCGTCCATACTTGGACGGTCACCTTCTTGGGGCCATCTTCGTCTGGAATTCGCCTCCAATTTTGGACGAGGGTCACCCAATGAAGGAGAGCGTCCACACTTGGACGGTCACCTTCCTGGGGCCATCTTCGTTTGGGATTGGCCTCCAATTTTTGGACGAGGGTCACCCAATGAAGGAGAGCGTCCATACTTGGACCGGTCACCTTCCCCGGGCCATCTTCGTCCTGGAATTGGCCTCCAATTTTGGATGAGGGTCACCCAATGAAGGAGAGCGTCCATACTTAGACGGTCACCTTCCTGGGGCCATCTTCGTCTGGGGCCATCCTGGTTTTTGGACGACCTGCTCTCCTTAGCTCGTCCTATAGGCTTCTATAATCCCCCCGTTCTTGGGCTTAGCTCAATCGTATATTGAAGGGGAGCTGAAGTCCAAGAAGGAGTGCGGCCAGCTTTGGCTGAGCCTGCTGAAGTTGATGGGCGAGCGTGAGATACATGTTCAAATAATGTTTAGCCGGCTTCCTTGAGGGAGCAACACTCGTCATTAAGTAGCAATCCCTTACTAGGGTCTGGACTACCTAGCTGTCCGTATTTTTGAAAGTAAGTATCCTTTACTAAGGGCTTATTTCGAGCCAGCTTTTCTCTCGCAGACTTTGACGTTACTCTTACTAGAGGTTTTGTCAATTTGACGGCCATATATGCATTATATATTTGGCCGGTCTCTTTGAGGGAGTGATGTTCGGCGTAAATGCGAGCAATTCGACGTTCGCTATTGTTTGTATTTTTGTCCAGGTTATTGTCACTTTTAGACGAGTAACTGATTTAATGCCCCAAAGTGAAGTAACTTGGTGAAAATAAACAGAAAGATAAGATAGTAGGAATTGTATTATATGGATTTTGCTTGGCTGAAAGCCAAGATGCATGTATACAATTCCTTTCTTACTAATATGTGCCGTGGCACTTTGGAGTAACTACAAATTACCCTACTTATATCTGACGAAGATCTGAGCTAGACGTGGTACTTCTTTAAGCTGTTTGAATTCCATGTACGCTGAATAGATCTTCCATCTAGACCTTGCAAACGAAAAGTCCCACTGTGTATCTCCCGGACAATCGATAAGGTCCTTCCCAATTTGGTGTAAGTTTTCCCAACTCTTTAGCTCGTCCAATCGGCTTCCATCTTTCTCGAACAAGATCCCCCCATCTTTAGCGGTCGTCTAACAACTCTTTTGTTAAACTCCCGAGCCATACGCAGTTTGTACAATTGCATTCTTAGCAAGGCATTGCCCCTGACTTCTGGGACTTGGTCCAAGGCCGTACGCAATGTGGCCCAGTTGGCTTCCTCTGTGTATAACATGACTCGTAGGGTGGGCTCCTCGATCTCAATGGGCAAGACGGCTTCAGTACCATAGACTAGCATGAAAGGCGTCTCGCCTGTAGAATTCTTAGCAGTTGTTCTAATGGACCATAACACCAATTGCAGTTCTTCAACCCATTGCCCTTTGGCGTTGTCCAGCTTCTTCTTGATTCCATTTGATAGAATCTTGTTGAAGGACTCGACTTGCCCATTAGCTTGTGGGTGGGCGACTGCTGCAAAGTGAGCTTTGATTTCTCTTTCTGACAGCCATTCTTTCAGCTTAGGCGTTTCGAACTGTGGACCATTATCAAAGACGATTGACTGAGGCATGCCAAATCGAGTTATAATGTTCTTCCAGATGAAGCCCTTGACGTCGTTTGTTGTTATTCCTCGCATGGCTTCAGCTTCTATCCATTTAGTGAAATAGTCCACTGCTACAATCACAAACTTCTTTTGCCCCGCGGCCACAGGGAAAGGTCCTAGGATATCCATGCCCCATTTGGCAAAAGGCAGAGGGAACAAGATGGGGGTCAAATAGTTGGACGGCTTCTGATGCACATTTCCATGCTTCTGACAACTGTCACATTTCTTTGCATAGACTAAAGCATCCTCCTTTAAGGTAGGCCAGTAGTACCCCGTCCTTAAAGCCTTATCGCCTAAGGCTCTTCCCCCAATGTGAGAGGCACAAGCTCCTTCATGGAGTTCTTTCAGAATCTCCAGACCATCTTTTCTGGTGACGCACTTGAGCAGAGGTCGGTTGAACGACTTTTTGTAAAGTGTCTCGTCCCATAGTTCAAACCACCTGTCTCTGGCCTTCACATACTTGGCCTCTACAGGATCCGAAGGCAATCGCCCCGTCTTCTTGTATTCTATGATCGGCTCCATCCAGACATTCCCTCGGCTGAGAAACATAATCTCTTCTTGGTTGATGCTCTTTTTGGGTTTAACTTCCCAAAAGACTGTTCTGGGGACATTACCCTCAGCCGAGCTGGCCAATTTCGAGAGAGCATCTGCTTGATGATTTTCTGACCTTGGTACTTGGTCGAGGACAAATCGTTTTAATGGCTCAATCTCATCCTTGATCAGTCGCATATATTTGCCCATTGATGCTTCTTTGCATTCAAAATCTCCGTTGACCTGGCTGACAACTAAGAGAGAGTCCGATTTGGCCTCAATCTCTATGGCTCCAGCCGCCTTGCACATTTTGATTCCAGCCAAGAGTGCTTCATATTCAGCTTCGTTATTGGACGCTTTGAATTGGAATCTTAATGCATATTCAAATTTGACCCCTTCGGGAGATTGACAAATGATTCCTGCCCCACACCCATTGACTGTGGACGATCCATCAACCATGAGCGTCCAATGCTTCCTTCCTTCAGCTGGATCAGATATTGGCTTTATGGTTGGCCGAGTAAGCTCAACTATAAAATCAGCCAAGGCTTGCCCCTTAATGGCCTTCCTTGGTTCAAATGATATGTCAAACATGTTGAGCTCAACCGCCCATTTTAACATTTGCCCAGCGGCTTCCATCTTCTGCAGAACTTGCTTCAAAGGTTGATCAGTATAGACGAGTATACTGTGTGCCAAAAAATAGGGCCTTAACTTTCTGCTGGCCATGACAAGGGCCAATCCAAACTTTTCAACAGGAGTATACCGGTTTTCCGCGTCCTTGAGTACGTGACTCACGAAGTATATTGGGATCTGGACGGATTCTCTTTCAGCCAATAGGACGGCACTCACAGCTTGAGTGGATACAGCCAAGTATACAAACAATTTTTCCCCCTCTGCGGGGGATCGACCAACCTAGGCAAATGGCCGAAGATGATCTTTGACATGCTGAAGGGCTTCCTCCGCCTCTGCTGTCCATTCAAACTTGGCTTTTTTCTTGATCGTGGCAAAGAAGTGATGGCACTTGTCGCCTGACTTAGACAAAAATCGTCCAAGGGCAGCCAAGCAACCCGTCAGCCGCTGTACCTCTTTTTACCTTTGAGGAGACTTCATGTCTAGAACACCTTGAATCTTTTCGGGGTTAGCTTCTATTCCCCTCTGATCCACTAAGAAACCTAAAAACTTCCCTGACAAAACCCCAAACACACATTTGCTGGGATTCAGCTTCAACTTGTATTTCCTGAGAGTTTCAAAAGTTTCTCTCAAATCACCAACATGACTTTCTTCTTGACGGCTCTTGACTATCATATCGTCAATATATGCCTCCATATTTCGTCCTAACTCGCATGAAAAACATTATTGATCAATCTTTGAAAAGTGGCCGGGGCATTGCGTAGGCCGAATGGCATCCTCACCCGGCCCATACAACCCTTTTTCGCAATGAAGGACGTTTTGTCCCGATCCTCCGGCCACATTGGGATTTGATGAAAACTCGAATATGCGTCCATGAAGCTCAACAAAGCATGGCCACCGTGGAGTCTACTAGACGATCCAACTTAGGCAAAGGGAAACCGTCCTTAGGACAAGCCTTGTTGAGGTCCGTGTAGTCCACACACATTCTCCAGTGCCATTAGGCTTTGGCACCATAACCACATTTGCTATCCATCTGGATAATAGGTTTCTTTGATGAACTTGGATTCCAACAACTTCGAACTTCTTGGTCGACCGCCTGGTTTCTAGCCTGGTCCCAAATGCCTCTTCTTCCGGCGAACCTAGGTTTCGATTTGGATCAACATTCAACCGGTGGACGGCTACTTCCGAATCAATTCTCGGCATTTCCTCGACGCAATAAGCAAACACATCTTGAAACTCTTTCAACAAGTGGACTAGATGACCATTCAAACCAGGACTGAGCGAAGATCCAATTTTGAGGGTCCTTTCTGGACGAGCTTCATCCAGACGTACTTCTTCAGGGGATTCAACTGGCTCTGGACGTTCTGCTGTTAGCCCCATGATGGCCATGACCTCTTCAGACGAGGAGGATTCTTCCTTGATGATTTCATATTTCCTCTTCTTGCTGGGGAGATGCTCAGACGCCTTCCTTGAGGGAGCAAGAGGTGTCTGAGGGCTCTCAATGGTCAGCTTTAACGAGGCGACCTGATCTTTGACAAATCCAGACGTTTTCCTCTCGCTAGCCATCTTCGTCTGGTCTTTCTCTATTCCAGACGTTCTCCTTTCGCTAGCAACCTTCGTCCGATCTTTCTCTATTCCGGACGTTTTCCTTCCGCCAAAGAACTTCAGGCCTTGCGTCTTGCTTATCGCCCTTCCATGATGATGGTTTCGGAGTAGTTAGGTAACATTCCCTAGCCGGCTGCTGGTCTCCATATAAAGAGCCAATCCTGCCGTCATCACACTCATACTTCATCAACATCAGGTGAGTTACTATTACTGCTTTGACATGATTCAGCGTTGGTCGTCCAAGAATGACATTGTAGGCTGTCAAGTCTCGGACCACCAAAAACTTGATAAACAGAGTTCTTGAGGCTTCCTTCTCTCCCACTCGAACGGGCAAAGTCACAGTTCCCATGGGATGGATGACTCCTCCCCCAAACCCTATGATGGGATGGTGAACGGGAACTAAGTTCTTCTCCTCAAACTTTAGTCTGGACAGGCAATCAGCACTAATGATGTCCGTCGAACTTCCGGTGTCAATCAGGATCCTTCTGACTCTCAAGTTTGCTATTTTCATTTCTACGACCAAGGGATCATCATGGGGAGTCCTCAACTCCGCCCCGATCTTGTTCACTAACTACCACCCTTGGAAAGGGCTCGCCTTCGTCCGATCGGCCTAACAAAACTTGGCCGAGCTCCCTAAGGTAGTTTTTGTGCCCTCTATTAGTTGGTCCCCCAAGAAGAAATCCACCCGAGATTACGAGAACAACATCTTCGTCCCGTGCTTGCACTCTCTTTCTTCTTGTTATGCCAATCATCTTTCCTTGGAAACTTCCTTCCCCCTTGCGGCATATAGGAATTCATCTTTCCTTTTCGGGCTAACTCTTCCAAGGCTCTCTTGAGGTGCTTACATTCATTAGTCTCATGACCACAATCCTTGTGGAAGTGACAATACTTGCTCTTATCCCTATTCCTATAAGGGGTTTTCATCTCACTTGGGGCCTTCAACTCATATTGATCCTTGATCTCCATGAGTATGGAGTATTGGTCTTTGTTAAACTCAATAGGATTGGATGAGGATGGCTCGGCCTCCTTTCTCTTGCTCCTTCTGGACGAAGTGGTGGTTGCGGCTATAGCCCGGGTCTCGGCCTTTTTGGGGTTGATCTTCTTTGGCCGAGCAACCTCTTCAGGCTTCTTAGACTCGGGATGTTTTGCTTCAAAGACACACTTCGGTAGCGTGGATAAACGCTTCCGCTTCTCTTAAAGCCTCAGCAAGAGTGGAGATTTTCTTCTTAACAAGATCAAACTTGAAACTTCCCCGGCCTTAGACCCCGATGAAGGCGTCAAAGGCTACTCCAAAGATTAAGATCTTGGATCCCAAGTGCTTCTAGGTTAAATCTTTTAACAAAACTTCTAAGAGCCTCCTTAGGTCCCCGGACGACCTTGCCTAGGTGCATGCTTGTCTTTTGCTCTTGCTTGTTGGCAACAAAGTGACTAGTGAATAAGAAACCGAGTTCGGTAAAATTGTTGATCGAATTAGGGGAAGATTATTGAACCACTTCCGAGCTACTCCCTTCAAGGTAGCTGGGAAATTCTTACACCAAGTAGCATCGTCCACTCCTTGGACGTACATCCGATGTTTGTAAGCGGACAGGTGATCATCGGGATCGGTTGTTCCATCAAAAGGCTCAATGGGTGGGAGTTTTACCTTTGGGAAGGGGGCGCCTCCATGATCCTGGCCGAGAATGGGGTAGGCCGGTTGATCCGAGAGCTCCCACTGTCCCTCGATGGGTATGAACTCCTTGCGATATTCTTTCATTACGGGATTGGATGAAGTGTTTGCGAGCACTGGACGCCTATAGACCATGGGCCGAGCCACCGTCTTCTCTCGTCGCGGATGAACAAGAGAGTGACTTAAACTTCGTCCCTCCCCTACGGGACGACAACCTCAAAGGAGGGTCTCTCAAATATGGTGTAGATCCTCGTCGCCGATCGGCCGTAATGCAGCAGCTTTCTTTGCTTCTAGATACTCTCGGCATCTGTTTCCATGCGGTGCCCGCTTGGACGAACATGGTCCCGAGTCCTCACCACCGGGTTCCAGTCCATCTTTCTTCGTTGATCATTATCCTCTCTGCTTTCCTCTTGACGTCCTCCTAGAGGGCTCCCGCGAACATGGCGACTAGGACCTGGACGATCTACTTGAGAACGTCCTCTAGGACGAGGTGGATTGTTAGCAGCGGGCTCCGGGTTCCGATGAAAAAACAGCATATTGCTTTTAATGCTTTCTGGACGACCGCCGCCATCTTAGTCCGAAAGTCATTCGAAGCACATTCTCCAGGTGGGCGGCGATCACTGGACGATCCAAATTCACTTGGATGACCGGTTCTTTGGCTTTGTCCTGGAACATTGACAATGGACGGGGTCTATCTCTTCCTCTAGGTGGTCTTTCATGCTCCACCGTATCTTCGACATTAACTTGAAGGCTTCGATTCCTAGCAATGTTGGACGATTGACAATCGATCATCGTTGCGTCTCCCCACGACGGGCGCCAAATGTTTTGTCCACTTGTCCAACAAGTAAGCCGTAGGCTTAGCTTCCTTGCCGAGCAAGTAAATTAGTATCTTGAGTGTTCTTCGGATGGAGACTTGTGCAACAATGCCCGAATTATAGCTTAATCCTTAGCCTTGGCTTCGCTCCCGAACCTCGCACAAAGGGACCCACCCCGGAGGTTTGGGTGGTGGTTCCCCCCCCGATGCTTAAGTCAGTTATCAGGAGTTGTAAGAGAAAGTAGAGATAGAAAGAGAAAGTGAGAGAGAATTTTATCAGAGTAACTTTACACTGTTTGCATTGAATGTGTTTTCTCCTGATTTCAGGGGTATTTATAGTGATAGCAAGTTGACAGCTAACCTTAAAAACTGACCTACAATAGTGGCCTCTGATTGGCTGAGGAATCAGATCATGACACGTGACAGACCATGACTGGGGGATGTCTATTAACCACTCTCCTTCAGCCATTTGGCACTGCTGGGCTCTGACTATTGGGCCAGAAATTCAATCCTTTTACCCAACTGAGTATAGCCCAGAGATTAAGCCGTATTTTTATTTTAAATAGGATGACACGTGTACGGCTCTGATGAGCCCATGTGTCGTTAAGGGAGCCGTAGATGTTAGGCTACAACACCTCCAATGCTTTCACACACGTCTTACGAATATATAGAGAAATATAGATGAACAATTATTTGTGTTTTGCTTGATAAAAGAACAACAAAATTGCTCATTTAGAGGTTGAATACACCTGTATATTAGGGATCTAAGGTGTTAATATACGCATTTATGATGTACTCTAAATCATTTTTTTTAAATTAAAAATATTATCTTGTCCGCAAATAAATTTTTTCCCATAAAGACTATATATATGAGATTGTAGATTAGTTAGTTAGTTAGTGCGTTTATGTTAATATACATATTTAACATGTACACTAAATCATATCTTTCCTCCACTCAATAAACAATGCAACACTTGCATTTTTAGAATCAAACTTTACAAACTTTGACCATGAATTCTCACCACTACATAATAAAAATGTAGTCATGTGTGATCTTGTCAGATTGGTCTCAATGTCTACTTTTAAAATACTTCCCCCGTATCAAATTAAATGCAACAGTTTCTAAAAATGGTTGTTTGAAATTAAATGCAATAATTTCCTTCTTTCTATTTTTGGTATGATTTTTACCCCTGAAATTACCAAAATGTCCTAAAACTAAGACACATATTATACTACCCAAATCAAATTAATTACAAACATAATCAAAATTAATCAACCTAAACATAACCCCTGTCTCTCTTTAATACCAACTTCACTCCGCCATCCACCACCATTTCTCTCTCCTCATGCTCCCAACTCCATGACTCCATCCTCCTGCCGTCTTTCTCCTCCATCTTCCATCACCATCATCATCATCATCACCAATCTCACCGGCGTCCCCCACCAACCCAAAACCACCATCATCATCATCTCTCTTCGATATCCTCCCCCACCAGCCCAAAACCACCTTCACTCCACCGCCGTCATTTCTCGCGCTCCATGAACCACCCTGCTGCCGTCATTTCCCACCCACCGGTGGACCACTGCGCCACACATCGGCATCCTTCATACGTCCTTCATCGATCTCCTTTCTCTCACCACACAACCACCCTACCACCTTCGATCTCCTTTCTCGTCGTTCTCTATCCTGCATCTCTCTCTCTCTTCGATCTCTTTCTCTCGCCTTCAAGTTGTTGTGGAGGTAGAACGGGTTTTGACGGTGGGTGGTGGTGGGGGCATCAAGAATGTGGTTTTTGGTTGATTTGGGTTTTGAATTTCGAGGCTAGCAGGGAGGTGGTTTTTGGTTGATTTTAGATTCGAATTTCGGTGGTTTTTGGGTTTTGACAGTGGTTGTTGTTGGTGGTGGTGGCGTTTCGGTGGTGTTGGTGGTGGTGGTGGCATTTCGGTGGTGTTGTTGGTTGTGGTGGTGGCGTTTCGGTGGTGGCGGCAGTATGTGGTGGCAGCATTAGGTGGTGGTGGTACTTGGTTGTGGTTAATTACACTAAACACTTGCCCTCACCTTTGTTAATATCACCCTAAGAAAAATTGCCTAGGAGTCCGTGTCAAAGGAATTCTTGCGTTTAATTTGATACGGAGGAAGTATATAATTTTTATAAATTTTATTAACACGAAACTAAAGATATTAATGGTCAAAGTAGTGCATCAGAGACCGTAACATCTAAAGTCTTGCATTTTTTATGGAGTGGAGGACATACTTTTAAGAAAAAATGAAAAATAGTCTTGTCTTTAAATTATTTTTCCATAAAGACCAATATCAAAATGTGAATTAATTAATTAGTGTATTTGTATATCAAACGAGTGGTT
Source organism: Beta lomatogona (assembly GCA_947646795.1). Taxonomy (NCBI): domain Eukaryota; kingdom Viridiplantae; phylum Streptophyta; class Magnoliopsida; order Caryophyllales; family Amaranthaceae; genus Beta; species Beta lomatogona. Next base: position 117,093 of record CANSNZ010001384.1, on the reverse strand, counting down.
CTGAGTTTGAGTTTATGGAGTTAGCTCAATGCTCTTACTGCATCGCGAACTGAAGAAGTACAGTGTTCGTCGGGAGATCAACATCCGCTTCAGACGTGCTGCTCTATTTTTAGTTCACTTTTGTTTCTTTTACTTTTTAATTTCATTGCCTTTATTTTGTTTGCTTCGTTTTCCCTTTTTTATTTGTCTTCCAATTTTCCCTTTGCTTTGTTTTTCGCTTTTCTAGATCCATCCTCATCCTAACCAATCCATGATGTGTGTAATTCCTTTTGAATCATATCCTTTCTCCTCACTCAGAATAATCATCTACTACCATTTTAAATCTTATGTGATGTAACCAAATCTTTTTCAAACAATCAAAATATAACCTTCAAGAAAGTGATCACAAATTCTCTACCTCTCACACTTCAAAATAATACGTCAAAGAAAAAAAAAATGGTTTGCAATTTGTAATTTAGACACATATATTTGGATTTGTATGTGTAAGTTGTAGCCACATTCATTGATCTTATCAAATTATTCACCTTGGAATCCACTTCCTAATATTTCTGATCCGTCACTACGTAACAGTATAGCAATTTTTTGCCTTAAATTTTAGAATATATATATATAGACTAGTACGAGGTTGAGGTGGTGGAGTAGTGGTATCACTTCCCTCCTCATATTCATGAGGTCTAGGGATCAAACCTCTTGGGACTCATTTGAGGATTTCCGATTATCCTTCCTCAAGTGAGTCCCCTTCATCATACCTTAAAAATATAAATATAAATGGACTAGTATCATAACTAACCTATACCTATATACAATATAATTACCCCTATCATTCACTCACTCACTAACACACGTATACACGCACATGTTATGTTGTTATATTTCATCACCCCCTAACTCCGTGTCTTCTAGACAACTATGTCAATGTTTCTTCTTTCCCTCTATCATATTTTGCACAACTCCTGTACACATTTATCTTAATTTTGGCAGCGGACGTACTAGAGGTGGGCATGACCGGGCCAGCACGCGGGGCGGCCCGACCCGGCACGGTTTGGGCCCGGCCCAACACGAGCCCGTTCAAGGCCCGGCCCGGCCCGTTGTCCGCTCCGTGGGCCGTGGGCCTGCCACGGTCAAGAAATTTTATTTTAGGCCCGCACCGGCACGAGCCCGCGTGGGCCGGCCCGCGGGCCAAACGCTCCTTTCCTTTGTTTTTTAGCCTAAAACTGTCAAAAATACAAAAAAACAACTTAAAACACGGGCCAGGCCCACAGGAGGCACGAGCCCGGCACGGCCCGCCACTCACGGGCTCGGGCCCGGCCCGGCCCGCCATTTCCCCAAGCCTGCTGGCCGAGCCCGTGAACAGGCCCACCGCCCATGCCCGTGTCTAGGACATAGCACGCGAAGAAAATCGTTTTGCATATCCAACCAGGTTGACAACTTTACCACATGACAGATGAGCACTTTCAACTGGCCATCGTGGACGCGACATTCTTATTACGTAATTTTCTAACGGCTGAAAAATATATAGTGTTGAAATATGTCTTGAGTTATCTGGCGCTAGAATTAATCCAGTATAGGGGTTTAGTATATCGTTTCTGTTTTAGGTTCGGTTTTAGGCCTATTCTATAAATTACCGAATCTCGTGAAGACAATATAACCTTTAATTCCGCAACATACTATGAATATCAATATCACTGGATTGAGGATTTAGAAGTTAGAGCGGGTCAGATTTTACAAACTCCATATCTAACCCACTATTATTCTGATTTTATTCGGATCAAATCGGATTTAGACTCAGATTTTATTTATCGAATTGTTTCACCTCGGATCGGGTCAGACTAAATCGGTTTAAACTATTTTATGACTTAATTAGGATAACACAAATCATTATTTTATAATATAACTATATTATTGTTTTGTTATATATAACATTAACATAATGTCCTATTCTAATGTAACTTTTGTCTCGTAAGTTGGATAAGGTGATATTAGTAATCGGATTCGGAGTCGGATTAGTAGGATTATATCTAGGATTCACCTCCTATAAGATTCGAATCGGATTTTCACATTTTCGAATTCCGATCGGATATTTTTTGTCATGCCAAGTCGGACATGGATCAGATAACGAATTAGCATCTCTATTTAGATGTGTTTGAACCACTTCTAAGCCATTACTTTTTTATTTTGGTAAACAAAGCCCTTCATTCATTCATTAATAAGATTCGAAAATATTACAATCCAAACCTAATTGTTCCACACAATAACTAGGCAGGGAAGGGAAAATCCTAGTTTTAATACAAGCCGCATCCATGACTCTACAAGCCTTGGCTAAAATATCCGCTGCATGGTTGAACATCCTGATACAATGCTTAATCTGAGTCCTCGGGAACCGCCTGATCCACTGCCTGCAAGAATGTAATACATTGAGACAAACATCAGACCGGTCCTCCGTAATGAGGTCAACCGCGTTCTTACAATTAGAGTATATGATAGTATTCTGAAGATTCAGGGTCTCCACACAATTTCCAGAATTGCAAGAAGCTCCGCTGCAAGAAAATTGTTAGTAAGAACTTTCTTCCCAAAACCCAGGAGCCATTTTCCCCTGCTATCCCTAACAACACCCCCAGCCCAACAACCTCCATGGAACCAATAAAGGAAGCATCAACATGAATCATTGTATAACTCTGGGCATGGGCAAAACTCGGGGTTGCCAGACTACCAAACGATTGTATAGATGAGGCTACCCCATAATCTCCAGCACTCCTCGAGGCCCGAAAACTAATAACCTGAATGGGGGAGGGGTCTCTACCATTAAAGACACAAGAATTCCTATCTTTCCAGATCTCATGGCACTGATATGGGAAGACCGCTACCAAGGGTATACCCCTAAACACAACTTTGGATGACATGTGATCTGTTTAAGCCACGAGCAAAAGTTCCAGAATGCTATTTGTGGCACTTCAACTAACGTCCATATGTCCTTGCTTTTAGGACAATCAACAAGGATATGGGAATTATCCTTCAGGGATTGCCTACATAGACGACAGTTTCCATCTACTACAATCTTTCTAGTCACAAGGAGCTTTCTATGGGGGATACGGTCATGCCATACCAGCCACATGAATAATTTTATTTTAGGCTCCATTTGGCCTTTCCAAATCAAAGATAGGTCATCTTCCCACAACGACGGGAAAGGAGAGCAGTATATGCAAGCTTTAACGAGAACCTGAGGGAGACACAAAGTTAGGAATAAGAATGTCCTCCGGAGAGTTTTCAAGCGGGATAGGGCAGCTAAGGATTCTATTAACAATACATCCTGGGAGATCAATCGAGAGGGCAAAGAGGTCCCAACCCCCCGAGGAAAAAACACTTTGAACTTTTCTATTATTATCAGTATGAAACAGAGGGCCATGAACCCAATTCTGAATACGACCTATTCCCAACCATTCATCGTGCCAGAAGTCTATGTTTTTGTCATTCCCCAAATTCCATGAACTATTCCTCCTTAAAAGCCCCCATCCCTGCCCAATGTTTTTCGAAATCACCGAGCCGTTCTCAAACTTTGTAACATGGTAATTATGTAGGTATTTTGCTCTAATACAATCCTGGGCAACAATTTTCCAGCCTAAGTTTGCCATAAAAGCTTGATTCATCAGATTCTGACTCCGGATGCCTAAGCCCCCACTACTTTTAGGGAAGAAAGTGGTTTGTCTATTTATTAGGTGAAGTTTTCGCTGGCCCCCTTCATCGCCCCACAAAAAGTTACAAATACTATCCAAATCATTTAATGCGCTTTTAGGGAGGAAGGCAGCTTGCATGTAATAAGCTAGGATTGTGGACAGAGTGGAGGATATTAGGCATAGCCTACCTACTTTTGAAAGGAATTTGGACTTTCAGTTGGCCAACCGGGATCTAACCTTATCCACAACAAATTGAACTTGCGACCTTGTGGGTCTCTTATGGGAGATAGGCAGTCCCATATACAGCCTAGATTCTCTATCCTCCATGGGGGGTATTAGGGGAGAAAATTAGTTTGCTCTTAGCTTCATTGATCTTTTCCCTCGAATCCCGACAGAAACTCTTAAGCACCTTTCGCACAGAGAAGGTTGTAGCCTCATCAACCCGGCCAAAAAGAAGAAGGTCATCTGCGAACAAAAGATGCGAAATCGGAACCAGACCCTTCCAAACCCAAAACAGAGTCAAAAGCTTATGGTGCCATTGAATATTTGTAATACCCCGACAATTTAACCTTGCTTAAACTAAGTGATAATAATTAATGACAAAATTACAAGGTATGGCAAAAGTTTGTGACTCCACATTTAATTAACGATAAAAGATAATTAGTTTTGTTGAATTGCAAATTGAAAAAGAATAAAATATTGCAAAGAAATAGAATAGTTAGTAAGTAGGGGACAAATTAATACTTCTAAGTAGTAGCAAAATGATAGATTGAAATATAGGAGAAATAGGAAACGAAAAAAAGGGGAAAAGAAAAGGAGAAAAAAAAAGGGGGAAAACTCAATACAGAACTACTGTTCATTTTAGTTCTCCATCCCCATTTTTCCCTCACAAAAATTCAACAAGGAATTTCTAAATCCAGCTGAATTTTTCTTGCACACAAAATTCACTCCAAATAAAAAAATCCATCTCCACATCAAATCTCACACAAATTAGAGTTTGAAGATACCCAATAATGGCTATAAATAGCCATCCTTCCTCCCTCAAATCACCACACATCCACCACTCTATCTTCCACCATCTTCATCACCACTGAGATCCTCCACCCTCGCCGAAAACCGCCACCTATAGCCTCTCCAAGCTCTGTTCTAATTTTCGCACTTCACACTCCCTCCCTCCTCTATTTTGAGTAACCCACAACTCGCCCCACCGCAACGCCAATGCACTGCCGCCCCTACACGCACCACCAAGACCACCTCGCGCTACCCACTTGACCCGCGTTGCAACCACCTCACCGCCGCCTTCTCCCTCGCTCGCCCCCTCCTTTTCTCTCTCTCGCCCAACACTTCTTTCTCTCTCCTCTGCTTGGTCTGCTACGCGCATCGCCAGACCACCGTCGTGCCACCAATCCCTCTCTGCTGCCTCCACCTTCGCCTCGTCGCTGCTCATCGGAGCTTATTCCTTTCTCCCCTGCTTTCTGGTTCGACGCTGCTCTGTTGGAGCAGAGGTATGAAAATACCTTTTAAACTGATGCTCTTATATTTATTAGTTTAGTTTAAGTAGCTTAAGCCCAAATATCCCATTGTTAGTTACTTATTATGTTGGCCCATAAGATCTAGGGCCAATTTCAAATAAGCTAAACTTATATTAAGAAAAATGGTTGGACTAATATTGTAATAACGATGAAACTGACTTATACTAGGCTTAACTAATTAATGCTAAAAAGAGTGCTTATGAGTTTCCATCAACCACCAAAGTCCTAAATATAGCGAACTCCTAAATACCTCCCAAAATGGGCACATGATGGAAATGGATCAAGAATCTCAAAATTTAGAATAAAATATTAACAAGTCTTTTATTAATCCCTGAATTGATTAGATTAAAAAGCAAGAGATATTACAAGCCTCCCCCGGCTATCAAGGTTGTTAAGCAGGACTCCATGTAACATCTATTGCTAACACCCACGATCCCCTTCGAAATGTGTTTGTGAAATAATGTTTATAATTATGATAAGGATTTCGTGATGTGATTCTTTATATAGATTGTGGGATACTTAAATTAATTTCGAAAGGGTTTCGTAAATGATGATCTTATGAGTTATTGATGCTCAAGTATGATTCGTGAAAGATCTATGGCTTATGCCGATGAATGCTATACAAGCGAAACATGATAAATAAAAGTGAAAGAGGTTATGGCAGTATAATGTTACGCTTATCTACTTTATGGTCGTGCACGTACCTTCGCACCCGCCGTACACTCAACAAGGGAGCCGGGCTCCTTGAGGGGTACCGCATGTTATGTTACTACTCTATTTTTGTGCAACCAGTGTATCCAACAAGGGAGCTGGGCTCCTTGAGGATCATCGGATGGTGGGAGACACCCCACATGTCTATACTCGCCAGTTACCATGCTAAAAGATGAAAAGATAATGGGAACATATGAAATTTCAAGACGCTACTTATAATTGTTCACTTGCTATTATTTCGTTACTGATTTCTAATGTGCTTTACTATATTCTCTTCTCCCTGTTTGCAAATAAAATGAATTGAAATGAATTTACGTTGTTATGGTAGTATGTTACTAAGCTTCGTCTCACGATGTTGCTTTTGGTTTTAGCTACTGATGGAGATGACGGAATGGCGTAGAAGTGAGGATGATCAATCACTTTACATTTATGAATATCATATTGGTTGTGTAATCTAAACTTATGATCACTAGAACATGAACTCAGTTTAACTATATCTACGTAGTTATCTATGCTTAGCTATTTATATCTATATAATTAAGATGCTTATGAGCTTCAATGATTATAATATGTTTAGTTTCATGAAGGAATGTTTGCCTGGTATATTCCCGAACAGAAATACGGCGACCATCTAAGTTCTGCTGCTAATGATGCATTAATTAACTTTGATATGATGTTAAGAGGTCGGGGCGTTACAGAGTGGTATCAGAGGCGAAGGTTTCTGAAACGTTAAGTAGAACCCTGATGGTTTTACGTAAATTAATTTTAAGGTTAAAATGGTTTAGGTGAAATAGCATAATGAATAATAGTGATAATGAGATTATTAATTATAGGATAGAAATAGTTGAGATCTTTAAGAGAATTAAGGAAAAGTAAATGAAGATTTAAGTTCTTTAAATTGGTAAACAATATATTAAACTATAATAACCATGAGCGTGAGCATTAGGATCGGGAATGGGATTAATTTTCTTTACCTTTTTGGATACACTATGCCTTAATTGCCTTAAATGTGATACGAATGTGAAATGTTCAAATGTGATAGAAGATGGCAACAAGTGAGAGCGATCACGCTGAAGGAGGAAATGGAAATCACGTGTCATTGGAAGAAATGAGGACAAGACTCGATGCTTTGCGAAGTGATCCGATTTTCGGAAAAGCCACCGGAGACGTTGCTAGCGATAATAGAACGGACTAATTAAGACTTGTAATGATGGAACTCTTGCAAGCAAATCGACAAAAGCCTAAATCAGAGCAAGAAGAATGCTCTAACATGTTTAAGCGATTTTCTGCTCACAAATCACCAACCTATGATGGCAAACCAGATCCTACCGAGTTCGAAGAATGGATTAATCATATGGAGAAACTATTTGACTCTACTCAGTGCCCCGAGAAATGAAAGGTGAATTTCGCAGTATTCTATCGGAAAGGGCAAGCCGACCTTTGGTGGAAGACTACAAAGGGAATGCAAAGCCAGCCCGGCTTTGGGTGGGAAAATCTGAAGGGAGCAATGAGAAATCAGTTTTACCCTCAAAGCCTGCAGCTCAAAATGGAATCCGAGTTCATCCATCTCAAGTAAAGGAATATGTCCATGTTAGAGTATGCTGTGAAATTCAACAAGCTTGCTCGATTTGCTCCTGACTTAGTGTCTACGGATCGACAGAGGATGAACTGCTTTGAAGAAGGTCTTAATCTCGATCTTCAGGAGAAACTTGCAGCACACATGAGTACATCCTTCCAAGAGTTGTATGATGGGGCTATCAATGTCGAAAGAAAAAGCAAGCTTCGAAAAGAGATCTTTGAGAACGGGAAAAGAAAAAAGAATTTTCAAAACCAACCCAACAATGGATCATTCAAGAGGCAAGAAACTGGAAACCGAAGTGGAAATTTCGGAAACCAGAATCAAGCTCGAAAATGCTGTAAGTGTGGAAAGTGGAACCATACTGACAAGGAATGTCGAGCTGGTACAAGGGAATACTACAAGTGAGGTAGTAAAAATCACATGGTCCGAGATTGCCCTCAATGGCGTCAAGGACAAGTCAACAAGAGAAATGAACCAACTGGTCAAGAACCGTGGAAATGGTGGCACTACAAACCGTAACCCTCCCCGTGGACCTCCCCAAGCTGCACGAGTATTCATGATGCAACGAGAAGAAGCTGAAGCTGATGATACTGTCATTACTGGTACTTTTCCTGTCAATTCTATAGTTGCTTATGTTCTTTTCGATTCTGGAGCTTCACATTCATTTCTCTCAGCATCATTTGCTAAAAACTTGAAAGTAAAACCATGCTCTCGATTCTCTTTTATGTCTGTTGCCCTCCCAAATGGAGAATATATCTCATGTGATGTCATATATAGGAATTGCCATATCCTAATAGGAGGTTGTGAATTTATAGTTGACCTAGTTCAATTTGAATTAACCGACTTTGATGTGATCTTGGGTATGAATTGGCTATCCAAACACAAAGCCGACATAAGCTACCTTAACCACGAAATAACCCTTAGGAAACCAGATGGAAGTAAGGTATCTTATCGAAGAAGAAAAACCAAACCCAAAATCGTCTCAACCTCCAAAGCCTTCAAACTACTCATTACTGGTTGTCAGGGATACCTTTGCAACATGGTAGACCTAACCACCTCCGAACCTTCTCTCGTCCGACACTCCCATAGCTCGTGAATATCCCGACGTATTTCCGAAAGAGATACCCGGCATGCCTCTACAAAGAGAAATAGATTTTAGCATAGACTCGATTCCGGGATCCGCTCCCATATCTAAGGCACCTTAAAGAATGGCACCTGCTAAGTTGCAAGAATTAAAGAAGCAACTAGACGAATTACTTGAGAAAAGGGTATATTCGACCTAGTGTATCACCTTGGGGTGCACCAGTGTTATTCGTGAAAAAGAAAGATGGAAGCTTAAGATTACGCATTGATTATCGGGAGTTAAACAAGATCATAATCAAAAATAAATATCCACTACCCCGTATCGTTGACCTTTTTTATCAGCTTCGAGGAGCCAGCACCTTCTCGAAAATCGATTTGAGATCTGGATACCATCAAACCCGAAGATATTCCAAAAACCACTTTCAGAACCCGATATGGTCATTATGAGTTTACGGTAATACCATTTGGACTGACCAATGCTCCTGCTGTCTCTATGGACTTGATGAACCGAGTTTTCAAACCCTATCTCGACAAGTTCGTAGTGGTGTTCATTGACGACATATTGGTGTTCTCAAGAAGTTTGAGTGAACATGAAGAGCATTTGAGAAAAGTATTGGAGGTATTAAGGGAGAACAAGTTATATGCGAAGTTAAAGAAATGTGAATTCTGGTTGAAAGAAGTTGCTTTCTTAGGGCACATTATTTCGGAGAACGGAATATCTGTTGATCCACAAAAGATAAAGGCTATAATGGAGTGGCCTGGACCTACTAATGTAACAGATTTCCGAAGTTTTGTGGGCTTAGATGGTTATGATCGAAGATTTGTCCAGAACTTCTCCAAAATTGCTTCACCCATAACCCGATTGGTAAAGAAGTCGGTCAAATTCGGATGGAGCGATGAAAGTGAAGCAGCTTTTCAGGAGTTAAAGAAACGTCTTACCTTTGCCCCTGTCCTCACCATTCCCTCTGGTAAAGACGGCTTTGTAGTGTATAGTGATGCCTCCAAGCATGGATTAGGATGCGTCTTAATGCAAAATGATAAAGTTATAGCCTATGCTTCCAGACAACTAAAACCACATGAACAAAACTACCCAACCCATGATCTTGAACTTGCAGCAGTTGTATTCGCTCTCAAAATATGGCAACACTATCTCTATGGTGTTCCGTGCAAGATCTTCACCGACCACAAAAGTCTTAAATATATTTTCACACAAAAAGAGCTAAACTTGAGACAACGTAGGTGGCTAGAACTTCTCAAAGATTACGACCTCGACATTCAATATCATCATGGAGGCTAATGTTGTGGCTGATGCTTTAAGCCGAAAATCCCACTTAAACACCATCCTAACCCTACCCAAAGCTATCCAAAAGGATCTATGGAAGATGGAAGTGGAGCTCATTCAAAGGAAAGGAGATGCATGCTTGAATGCATTGGAGTTAAGGCCGACATTGTTGGAAGAAATAAAGGAAGCACAAAGTGAAGATATGGAGTTAGAGAAAATAAAGGATGATGTAAGGAAGGGGTCACCAGGATTTGTGATTCAAGAAGATGGTACTCTGAGATTCCAAGGAAGGTTATGTGTCCCTAATAATGAATCATTAAAAAGGAAAATTCTAGAAGAGGCTCATAACAGTCCTTTCTCGGTATACCTGGAGGAAATAAGTTATATAAGGATTTGGAGCAAACATTATGGTGGAGTAATATGAAGCAAGAAGTTGCAGAATTCGTTTCAAAAATACCCGACTTGTCAAAGAATAAAGATCGAGCACCAGAAGCCTGCAGGATTGCTACAACCACTAGATTTTCCCACTTGGAAATGGGATTCGATTTCAATGGATTTTATTATGGGATTACCACCATCATCTAGAGGCATGAATTCTATTTGGGTGATTGTCGATAGACTGACAAAGTCCACACATTTCTTGGCTATAAGGAATAATTGGAGCTTGGATAAGCTAGCAGAGTTATATATGAACACAATTGTGAGACTACATGGAGTTCCAAGTTCAATTGTATCTGAGACTCACGATTCCAGGCGAAGTTTTGGAAAGAATTGCAGAAAGCTCTTGGCACCAGACTTGATTTCAGTACCGCTTTTCACCCCGCAACTGATGGTCAGACAGAACGAACAATTCAGAGTCGAGGATATGTTAAGGGCGTGTATATTAGATTTCCAAGGAAGCTGGGAGAAATATTTGCCACTGGTAGAATTTTCTTATAACAACAGCTATCAAGCTAGCATTGGGATAGCACCCTATGAAGCACTCTATGGGAGACGGTGTAGAACACCCCTTTGTTGGAGTGATATAGACGAAGCTAGAATGATTGGGCCTGACTTGATATAAGAAACGACAAAAAAAGTACGATTGATTCAAGCCAGGATCAAGGCTGCTCAGAGCCGACAAAAGAGCTATGCAGATCGGCGAAGGAGACCACTAGAATTCATGGTGGGTGATCATGTCTTTCTGAAAGTCTCACCTACTAAAGGTGTCATGAGATTTGGGCAGTCTGGCAAACTAAGTCCGAGGTATATCGGCCCATATGAGATTCTGGAGCGAGTCAATGAAGTAGCTTATCGCTTAGCACTACCGACAAGTTTGGATAGGGTTCACAATGTCTTTCATGTGTCAATACTGCGAAAAATATATACCAGATCCTAACCATGTGATTAGACACAAGCCCCTAGATTTTAGAAATGATCTAACGTATGAAGAAAAACCGATTGAAATTCTCGATCGACGAGAAAAGCAACTTAGGAATAAAGTAATCCCGATGGTAAAGGTCCTATGGCCTAACCATTCGTCGTCAGAAGCCACTTGGGAAGTAGAAGACCAAACGAAAACGAAATATCCTCACCTATTTGCTTAGATGATGATTTTGTGAGGTTACTTACAATATGCATGTGAATACTTGACTTTGAAATTATGTGCTTGTATATTTATGAGTTAATGAGAATATGATTATTAGCTATCATTATTAAGTTTCGAGGACGAAACTTTTTCTAATGGGGAAAGGATGTAATACCCCGACAATTTAACCTTGCTTAAACTAAGTGATAATAATTAATGACAAAATTATAAGGTATGGCAAAAGTTTGTGGCTCCACATTTAATTAAAGATACAAGATAATTAGTTTTGTTGAATTGCATATAGACAATTAAAATAAAATATTGCAAAGAAATAGAATAGTTAGTAAGTAGGGGACAGATTAATACTTCTAAGTAGTAGCAAAATGATAGATTTAAATATAGGAGAAATAGGAAACGAAAAAAAAGGGAAAAGAAAAGGAGGAAAAAAAAAAAATTTGAGGGAAAACTCAATACAGAACTACTGTTCATTTTAGTTCTCCATCCCCATTTTTCCCTCACAAAAATTCAACAAGGAATTTCTAAATCCAGCTTAATTTTTCTTGCACACAAGATTCACTCCAAATAAAAAAATCCATCTCCACATCAAATCTCACAAAAATTAGAGTTTGAAGACACCCAATAATGGCTATAAATAGCCATCCTTCCTCCATCAAATCACCACACATCCACCACTCTATCTTCCACCATCTTCATCGCCACTGAGATCCTCCACCCTCGCCGGAAACCGCCACCTATAGCCCCTCCAAGCTCTGTTTTAATTTTCGCACTTCACACTCCCTTCCTCCTCTGTTTTGAGTAACCCACAACTCGCCCCACCGCAACGCCGCTGCACTGCCGCCCCTACACGCACCACCAGGACCACCTTGCGCTACCCTCTAGACCCGCGTTGCAACCACCTCACCGCCGCCTTCTCCCTCGCTCGCCCCCTCCTTTTCTCTCTCTCGCCCAACTCTTCTTTCTCTCTCCTCTGCTTGGTCTGCTGCGCACATTGCCAGACCACCGTCGTGCCACCGATCCCTCTCTGCTGCCTCCACCTTCGCCTCGCCGCTGCTCACCGGAGCTTATTCCTTTCTCCCATGCTTTCTGGTTCGGAGCTTATTCCTTTCTCCCATGCTTTCTGGTTCGACGCTGCTCAGTTGGAGCAGAGGTATGAAAATACCTCTTTAAGTGATGCTCTTATTTTTATTAGTTTATTTTAAGTAGCTTAAGCCCAAATATCCCGTTGTTAGTTACTTATTATGTTGGCCCAAAAGATCTAGTGCTGATTTCAATTAAGCTAAACTTATATTAAGAAAAATGGTTGGACTAATATTGTAATAAAGATGAAACTGACTTATACTAGGCTAAACAAATTAATCATCACCAATTATTGTAATCTGAATTTTGAGTATAATATTAGTAAAGCCCACATTAATGTTCACTCATCTAGTTATTTCAATGTAAAATTACTCTCTAGTTTATATTACAAATATTCAAGTATTGATTATGATTATTTTTGAGTAAATTAATATTATGTTAGCAATCATTTTAGTTTAGTATCACTATGTATAAATTATAATATGAGTTGAATAAAGTGGTTATTAGCAATAATAGTCTCACTCAATATTCTAGTCAACAAATTATTAGCATGATTATTAACAATTAAAGTAAAATCACATAGTGGCAGACACTTATATATAGTTTAGATTTCAAGAATGAAATAGTTACATTACGAGGTCTATAATTACAAATTATTAGGCATGAATCATGAACCATAAGATTAATGGCCCATGTTTTAGATTTATAAAGTGAAGAATATGCTTAAGGTGATCCTATGACTGATATGATGAAGTTCTGAATTAATGGTTATCAAAATTGTAACATGTGCTTTATGTTAGTTCATAAGATATGGAGTAGTTACCATAAGACGTCCATAGTCACAACTCACAAATCATGAACTATGACTTAAATGCTAAAAAGAGTGCTTATGACTTTCCATCAACCACCAAAGTCCTAAATATAGTGAACTCCTAAATACCTCCCAAAATGGGCACATGATGGAAATGGATCAAGAAACTCAAAATTTAGAATAAAATATTAACAAGTCTTTTATTAATCCTTGAATTGATTAGATTAAAAAGAAAGAGATATTACAAGCCTCCCCCGGCTATCAAGGTTGTTAAGCAGGACTCCATGTAACATCTATTGCTAACACCCACGACCCCCTTCGAAATGTGTTTGTGAAATAATGTTTATAATTATGATAAGGATTTCGTGATGTGATTCTTTATATAGATTGTGGGATACTTAAATTAATTTCGAAAGGGTTTCGTAAATGATGATCTTATGAGTTATTGATGCTCAAGTATGATTCGTGAAAGATCTATGGCTTATGCCGATGAATGCTATACAAGCGAAACATGATAAATAAAAGTGAAAGAGGTTATGGCAGTATAATGTTACGCTTATCTACTTTATGGTCGTGCACGTACCTTCGCACCCGCCGTACACTCAACAAGGGAGCCGGGCTCCTTGAGGGGTACCGCATGTTATGTTACTACTCTATTTTGGTGCGAGCGGTGTATCCAACAAGGGAGCAGGATCATCGCATGGTGGGAGACGTCCCACATGTCTATACTCGCCAGTTACCAAGCTAAAAGATGAAAAGATAATGGGAATTTATGAAATCTCAAGACGCTACTTATAATTGTTCACCTTGCTATTATTTCGTTATTGATTTCTAATGTGTTTTACTATATTCTCTTCTCCCTGTTTACAAATAAAATGAATTGAAATAAATTTATACGTTATTAGGGTAGTATGTTACTGAGCTTCGGCTCACGATGTTGCTTTTGGTTTAGGTACTGATGAAGGTGACGGAATGGCGTAGAAGTGAGGATGATCAATCACTTTACATTTATAAATATTATATTGGTTGTGTAATCTAAACTTATGATCACTTGAACATGAACTCAGTTTAACTATAGCTACGTAGTTATCTATGCTTTGCTATTTATATCTATATAATTAAGATGCTTATGAGCTTCAATGATTATAATATGTTTAGTTTCATGAAGGAATGTTTGCCTGGTATTTTCCCGAATGGAAAATACGGCGATGCTAAGCACCGACCATCTAAGTTCCGCTTGCTAATGATGCATTAATTAACTTTAACATGATGTTAAGAGGTCGGGTGTTACAATATTAATCGGACCAGATTAGGGCTTCCCGGACACACATTAAACAAGTACGGCGACATAGGATCCACCTGTCTAAGATCCCTAGTATGTTGAAATTCCTCAGACTTCCTACCATTAATTAGGATAGCTATTGATGCTTTTGAAACACAATCCATAATTAAGTTAATAGCAGCAGGATCTAACTGATGTGTTTGGAGGCACTCTCTGACAAAGGACCTCTCAACCCTATCATAGGCCTTTTCCAGATCAATTTTTAAGACGAACCACCCAAATTTCCCTTTCTTCTTGTTCATCGAGTGCAGGATTTCGGAGGCGACCACCAAATTGATGTCCGAATCTTTATCCTTAATAAAACTATTCTGATTAGAAGAGATCCAGGCCGGTATTATGGGTTTCAATCTTGTGACAATAATTTTGGTTACAAGCTTATAAAGCGGTAACGTCTGTATAGGGGGCAGAGGTAGAGTGAGTGAAAACTTAGCTGATTGGAGAACCAAAATTTTCTACTAATACGAAAATCTTTCAACAAGTGGTGATTTGATTTTTCAGGTAGCTTGTGATAGAAAAGACATAGGTATGAGACCATCATCTTTCTTTTTCGTTGGTTTTCAGAATTAGAAATAACTTTGTTATTAGTTTCCGTTAAAAAAAAAAATCCACTTAACAAGGATCCCTACAATCCAAAAAAAAAAAAAAAAGAGGTCGGACTCTGGTTGGAGATTAGTCTAAGAGACCATGAGGAACCGGTAACCAGATTTGGAGATTATTCTTGTTATGTCTCCAAATCAAGTAATCATTAGAAGGGGAAAGAGGGATATCAGTGGCTAGAATAGCTTAAGGTTTAGATTTGGAGAAGGATATCCAAATTAGATTGGCAATCATGAATTGGTTATTAGTAAGAAGATTTATCGCTCTGAGAGGGATGGGTGGTAAAGTGATTTTGGGAAGGAATAGGGGTGACAGGCTTATAATCGATCCAAATGTCTCTATGAAAAATTATGAAGTATTCATTACCGAGCTTCTTTTTCTTTCCCTGCTTTAATACTCAAGAAGCTTTCGGGAGGCTTCTAATTTAAGGTGAAGGTCTGAAGGAGGACTTTTGAAAAACTATCGAAGCCTTGGACAAATAAGTGATACAATAATATAGTAAATCAGGACATTTTGTATTTGGCTTGTAGCATTTTGTGAGTGAGAGAATGGGCCCGGGGGAAAAGTTATGGATTTTTCAGGCTGGTTTATATTTGAGGACTCTGTTAAATTAAAGGTTGGAGGCTGCGTAAACTTAGACCACCATACTAATAGATTTTATGGGTTTCAAGGAGGCTTCTTTTTTTCTAATAAATAATCTAATGGTTTTCATAATAGAACTACACCTCCAAAATTTTAGAAGGAGATTTGATAAGTTTACCGGCTTCAGCTTGTGAAAGTTTGGAGAATTTCTAAGAGGACATCTTTTGACGGATTCGGTCAACTAAGATGTTAAATTGGAAGAAACTTTGGCCTTAGACATTCATGGGACAGCCCAATAGTAAAGTCAAGGGAGGTTAAGGGTACTCAAGAAAGGAGGTTGAATTGAGTACGCTACCAAATAGTGTGTTTTAAAAAAAATTGATATGTGGAACTAGTTTGTTGTGTTTTGAACTTTGAATATTTTGATGATGATAAACACTTTATGCTATAACATGAATGTGTGTAACAGTGATCGCACTATCAAGATTGGATGACTTGAAGATATGGAAGCATTAGGTCTAGTTATATTCATTTCATGTGTTTGCTATGTAATTAACGTATTGGAACTTTGTGCTAAATTAAGAATACGAAATTAGGATGGTTAACTATTTTCTTCGAGTTAAGAAAATAGGTAATTATATTAATTTCATGTGTCTACATTTAAAGAATATAAAAAGGGGAGTTTTTGATTTCGAAAATATTTTTGAAAGGAAAATATTTTTGTAAATATTTTCGGATAAAATTTTTATAAAAAAACTGATTTTAAAGAAAACGTTTTTTAAAAGATTTTCGAAAAAGAATGTTTGTAAAAAGAGAAAAACTGATTTTTAATGAAAATGATTTTGATAAAGATTTTTAGATAAAAATTGATTTAAAATCTTATTAAGAGTTGCCTTATCTTACAAGGAAAGAAAGAAATCAGTTTTTATAAACGATAAAATTTTATTTTGTAAAGGAAAAGATTTTATACCTTGATTTTAGGAATAAGAATCATTCAAGAAGATAATCATATCTTAGAGAATAATTATTATTCAGTTGACAGATTTTATAAGGGATAGAAATCAGAAGAACATCTCACGTTTTCTGATTTGGTTTATGATAAGTTTTAAGAGCTGAAAACGAACCCCAATAGCATAATGGATAGCACAGAGTTCCAATGAGTTAATAGTTCGATATTACCATTGTAACGTTCCTCGATCTGCTTGACTAAGAAGCACTCTTGTGAGGACTTAATCTTTCTGTAATTTTCATCATTATATAGAGTAGCAACACTTAGGGTTAAGTGTTGGGGAGTACTACTAGAGTTAGTAGTGGGGTAATCATATTGTATCAAGAGTTTAGTATTTTAAGATTCAAATAATAAAAGAGTAGGTAGTGTGTGGACGTAGATATCAGAGGTGAGATTGAACCACGTTAAATTCCTATGTCTTATTATTTGATTTCATTGTTTTCTTGTTTTGATACAATTTCGTTCGAGCAAAAACATTAAACGTGAGTTTACGAGTGAATAACATAGTGTAAGGCACTGTGCCATAGGACTGTATTTGCGAAAATCGATTAGATTTAGTCACTCAATTCAACCCCCCTTCTTGAGTGTCACCTTGTTCTCCAACAAGTGGTAATAGAGCAGGCTATTCTAGAAAGGCTCATCCCTAGAGAATAGAAGTCATCAACATGCAAGATGACTCTCGAGAAAGACACTCAAAGTGTCTGATTTTTAACGGAAAAGACTATGGATGGTGGAAGGCTAGGATGAGGATCTACATCCAAGAATCGAATTATGAATACTGGAAAGTCATAAGAAAAGAACCAATCCTTATCCAAGGAAAAAATGCTGAAGGAAAGATGGTCGACAAAGATGAAGATGACTATGATTCAGTCGACTATGCAAAAGCCGAAAAGAACTTCAAAGCTATGAGTATTCTCCAATATGGAGTTGGACCTGATGAATACTCAAGGATCTCCGCTAGCACTATAGCAAAAGATATATGGGACACTCTAGAATTGGCCCACGAAGGTACGAATGAGGTAAAACAATCTCGAATTGATTTACTTGTGCAACAATATGAACTGTTTACTATAAATAAGGAATAATCAATTAAAGTGATGTTCACTAGATTTACACTAATCACTAATGAATTGCTTTCTCTAGGCAATATTTATCCTTCTGAAGATTTAGTGAGAAAGGTGTTAAGAAGTTTAACAAATCGTTGGCTCCCTAAAATAACTGCTATTCAAGAAGCTAAAGATTTGACAAAACTCTCACTAGAATAACTTATTGGATCATTAATGACTCATGAACTCGTTTTAGATTCTAAGACTAATGAACTAAAAAATAAAGGTCTAGCCATGAGAACTGAATTGGAAATTAAAAATAGTGATAGTGAATATGATGATGCACTTCTTACTAGGAGATTTCAAAATTTTCTCAAAAAGAACAAAAATAACATCCTAGAAAAAGTGGATATTTCAAAGGTAAGAGCACTACCTCTAACTCTAAGAAAAGTGCTACTAACTCTGGTTGTTTCAATTGAGGAGAGTTCAATCACTGGATTAAGGAATGTCCCTTATGGATGATGAGAAGCCCAAAGAAAGAAGGGAGCAATCCAAGAAAGAATTCAAAAAGGCTATGGTAGCTGCCGTTTGGGGAGATTCAGATTCTGATGAAGAACAGTCAGAGGCACAGTGCCATGAAGTAAAATTACGTCTGAATGATGTACAAACATCACAAAGAAGGGCATAGTGCCTGGACAACTCTCACTTGTGTCTAATGGCGAAAAGCTCGAACTCTCAAGATGAAACTGAAGACAGTGAAGTAAGTCTTATTTCTCTAAAACGTTCATTACATATTCTTTCAAAAAGCCAACTTGTCATTTTGCTTGGAAATGTCATTGATGATTGTCAAGAAATGAATGATAATTTTTTTAACATGAAAAAAGAAGTGAAAAATTTAACTAAGCAAAAGATTGGGTTGGAATTGGAATATAAGGATTTATTAAAGGACTATAAAGGACTAAGAAAAAACTATTGAAGAAAAAAATGTTGAGTTAACGTACAAAAAGTCTCTCGCAAAAGAAGTTGTTAACACTGTGCTAGAAGCAAAAAACTCAGATCTTCAAAACCAAATTGAATCTTTAAAACATGAGTTAACTGAGTTCAAAGAGTCTAGACAAAGATCCAAAATTGTTCCACTTATGCTACCTCATGATGTTAAGTTAAGTGATGTACTTGATAAAGTTAAAAGAGATTTGGAAATTTCGAGAAAAAGAAATAGCGATCTAAACACTTCGGTTGAATCCTTAGAATCACAATTGACTATTGCTCGAAAAATGTATGAAAAATGGTCAGGTGGTCAAAAGCCCTACACTATATATCATGTACAACTAGCAATCGAAACAGAATTGGTTTAGGATATACAGACCAGAGGCACAGTGCCAAAATTTTTGAAAGAGACTTTCGTAAAAGAAAATATATCGATCTGCATGAGTATTTGATTTGCAACTTCTGTGGAAAGAATGGACACCTTATGCATAATTGTAAAGTCAAGAAAAAGAGTGTTGCAAAAAATGTTAAGTATGTAAATCAAATATGGGTTAGAAAAGACTTGTTAGAAGCTCAACAAAAGAAAAAGGGACCCAAACAGATTTGGGTTCCTAAAACTAACAAGTGATCTTTTTGTAGGCAAACGTGGGAGGAAGCAGCCTATGGTATCTCGACAGTGGCTGCTCAAGACATATGACTGGTGATAAATCTCAATTCCTCTCACTAGTAGCCCACCATGGAAGGTGTGTTACATTTGACGACAACAAAAAGGGAGAAATAATTGGTATTGGAAACGTCGGCAAATCTCTAACACACTCCATAGAGAATGTGATGCTGGTTAGCGGTTTGAAACACAATTTCTTGAGCATATCACAATTGTGTGATCGAGGTAATTTTGTTGAATTTCATGCTGACATTTGCAAAATCATTAACAAGGATTCTAGTGAAATGATATTGGAAGGAAAGAGGGTAAACAATGTCTACATAACATGTTTAAACAACTTACCTAACAATACCATTTCATGCATGAGTGTGTTACAAGATAATCCTTTGCTTTGGCATAAACGACTTGGACATGTGAGCTCTAGATTGCTTAACAAATTGAGAAAAATGGAATTAGTTGATGGTTTACCTTCCATAAATTTTGATTGGGAAACAATTTGTAAAGCATGTGCTAGATGTAAGCATATCCGATCTTCTTTTAAGTCAAAAAGATTTGTTAGCACCTCTAAACCTTTAGAGTTAATTCATATGGACCTTTGCGGTCCTATGCGAGTAAGGAGTAGATGTGGTAGCAAATATGTGTTAGTTTTAGTAGATGATTTTTCTAGATTTGTATGGACTCTATTTCTTGGTGGAAAAGATGAAACTTTTGATGTATTTCTAGTCCACATGCATAAAGTCCAAAATCAAAGAAATTGCAAATCGCTGCGATCTGTCAGAACTGACCATGGCACTAAGTTTGAAAATACTGATTTTGAAATATTTTGTAATGAAAATGGAATTGATCATAACTTCTCCGCTCCAAGAACTCCACAGCAAAATGGAGTGGTAGAAAGAATGAACAGTACTTTGGAAAACAGGTCATGAACTATGCTCTTACATAGTGGCTTGCCTAGAAATTTTTGGGCCGAGGCCGTAAGTACAGCATGTTACATTTATAATAGGACTAAAGTACAGTCCATTTTGAATAAAACTCCTTATGAACTTGTTAAAGGAAGAAAACCAAATATTTATCACCTTAGATGCTTTGGATGTACTTGCTATGTTCATAATAATGATAAGGATAATTTAGGTAAATTTGGTCCTAGGAGTGACGAAACGGTGTTTATAGGATACTCTCCTCATAGCAAAGCGTATAAAGTGTATAACAAAAGAACAATGCGTATGGAAGAGAGTGTCCATGTTATATTTGATAAAACTGACAAAAATTCTCAAGAAGTGCAGGTGGATGATGATGAGGACTTCTCTATTGGACTGATTAGAGAAACATCAGATGCACTAGATGACCGTTATGCTGAAAAAACGGTTGGAAGCACCTTCAGTAGCACAACCCGTGGCACAGTCAGGATAACAACTTGAAAATTCTAACGCAAGAGAACTTACTGAAACACTAGAAGAAACTGCAGTAGAAGATGAAGAAGGAACAAATACAGAATCTCCAGCAGGTTGTAATACTCCAAGAATTGAAAATGACCGCAACAGCACAGAGCATGGCACTGTGCCACAGAACGTGCCCTTCACTCCAAAGAAGTGGAAACATCAAAGTTCACACCCTACTGATCTAATGCTAACTGATACTGCAAAGGGGGTACAAGCTCGTTCTTCACTTCATAATTTTTGTGCTTTTAATGCTTTCATATCTGAAATTGAACCTCCAAATTATAAAATTGCATTGACTGACCCTGATTGGATTCTTTCTATGCATGAAGAGCTTGATCAATTTAAAAGAAATGAAGTTTGGCATGTGGAACCTCGTCCAACTAATCAATCAGTTATTGGAACAAAATGGATTTTTCGAAATAAATTAGATGATAGTGGGATGATTGTTCGAAATAAATCTAGACTTATATGTCTAGGATTCAATCTGCAGGAGCAAATTGATTTTGATGAAACCTTTGCTCATGTGGTTCGTTTGGAAGCTATTAGAATTTTGATGGCATTTGCTGCTTTTAAGAATATTAAGCTCTATCAAATGGATGTTAAGACTGCATGTCTTAATGGCTATTTGAACGAAACTGTGTATGTAGAGCAGCCCCCCGGCTTTGTTGATCCTGATTATCCTAACCATGTTTTAGAACTTGATAAGGCTCTTTATGGTTTAAAACAAGCTCCTAGAGCTTGGTATGAACGCCTATCTATCTTTTTAATGGAAAATGGGTTCAAACGAGGTTCAGTTGATAGGACATTATTTCTAAAAACTAAGGGGGAAGAATTGTTGATTGTCCAAATTTATGTTGACGATATTTTTTTGGGGAAACCACCGAGTTGTTGTGTCATTATTTTGCTGAACTAATGAAAAGTGAATTTGAAATGTCTATGATGGGAGAATTGAGTTTCTTCTTAGGGTTACAAGTCAAACAACTTGAGATAGGAATAGTGATACATCAACAGAAATATGTGAAGGAGCTTTTGAAAAAATATGGAATGGAAGATTCCAAGACTCATTCTACTCCCATACCTACTAGTGCCAAGCTAGATCTTGATGAAAATGGTAAGAAGGTAGATCATACGGTCTACAGAGGTATGATTGGATCACTTCTCTATTTAACTTCTAGTAGACCGGATAATCTACGCAGTGTGTGCCTCTGTGCCAGGTTTCAGTCATGTCCAAAAGAATCTCATTTTAAAGCTATGAAAAGGATTCTTTGATACTTAAAAGGGACCACTAATCTGTATTATGGTAGCCTAAAGAAGGAAATTTTGACTTGATTGGTTTTTCAGATGCAGATAACGCAGGGTTTCTTATAGACAGAAAGAGCACCTAGGGAACAACAACTTTCTTGGGTCCGTGCTTAATATTATGGGCCTCTAAGAAACAAAATTTGGTTGCTCTCTCAACCGTCGAGGCTGAATATGTTGTAGTTGCGTCATGTTGTGCACAGGTACTATTGGTAAGATAACAACTTCGAGATTTCAGAGTTATGATTGATAATGTGCCAATTATGTGTGATAATACTAGTGCAATTAACATTTCAAAAAATCCTGTTCAACAGTCACACACCAAGCACATTGAAATAAGATATCATTTTTTGCGTGATCATGTAAAAAAAAGGAAATATTGCACTTCAATTTATTTGCATTGATGATCAAATAGCCGATATTTTTACCAAACCACTTGCTCGTAAACGTTTTGAAAAATTTAGAGTAGCTTTGGGATTAATTTCTAGAACTTAGTTGACTATTATGCCTGTTGTCCTCCTTAAATATGTCAATTGGAGTAAGCATACAAGTCTTTGTGAAACTTTGTGAGAACAAGTCTGATTGGTTTCATAAGGACTCGCAAAAGAGTTGTTGATGCTGTCCTGATATGTTAAACCTAAGTTGCCTCATTAATCTATTTGAAAATCCACATACGTCATTTATTTAGAAAATTGATGTTGCTTTGAAATAAAAAAATCCTTCGAAAATTTTTTCTTGAAAATTGTTTTCAAAAACATCAGGCCCTACTTGAAATTTAGTATGCAGCCTCCCCTTTACCTTCCTACACTAAAAAGCAAACTGACCCAATTTTTCCTCCTACACGTCGCACAGATTAAACCCCAGCCCACATCCCATATCTTTATCCCATTTCTCCACAAACCTACCAGCCCACTATTTCCCAAAACTCGTCGCCCCCCCCCCAACCCTCTCTCTCCTTCATATTTTTTATTTATTTCAAACTTTCACCCTTTTCATCTCCCTCTCTATCTTTCAAGAACCTAAAAATGGTGAAAGTAAAAAATAATCCCAAACCCCCATCCAAAAAATTCGCCAGAAAATCTCCGGCGAAGAAAAAACTACCGGCAAAGTCAAAAACTCCGGCCAACAACCCAAACCCTCCCTCCCCACCGTTTTCTACCCCTCCCAAAACTCCACCCTCGAACTCAAACCCTCCCCCCCACCTTCCCCACCGCCACTCAACAACTCCACCACCACCACCACCACAAATCCGCCCACCACCGAACCTCTTGAAAACCCCTCCACCACCACAAATACGCCCACCACCGAACCTCTTGAAAACCCCTCCACCACAAATCCGCCCACCACCGAACCTCTTGAAAACCCCACCACCACCACTGCTGCTGCACCTGGTTCCCGTCGTCGCCCGATCTCTCAACCCGCTCGTGAAGCTGATTCTTCTCCACCGCCGAAGCACAAGCGCCGCCTTACCGACTCCCCGCTGCCAGATAAACGCTCTTCTCGTTTCTCTACTTCCAAAAACACCAAGAGGCCGAAAATTTTCGACTCCTCTACCAGGCTGAATTTTTCCGGCTTCTTGGTTGTCCCGACGAGAATTCGCGTTTCTCTCTGATTCACTTAGTATGCAAGGTTGGGTTTCACTGATAAATTATAATGATGCCATATATGAGGAGGAAGTAAGGGAGTTTTACCACAATTTGAACATTGATGATGGGTTGTGTCTTTCTTCCACTGTTAATGGTGTTGCGTTGTCTGTGGATTTCAATGCCCTAGCCCATGTTCTATGCATACCTTGTGCAGGGTTTTCTGATTATAACACCAAGCATTGGCCATTTCTTGCAGGGGTAGATAACACCACCATTTCACGTACTCTGTCTGATCAACCCCTTCCCCATGCCCAAACATTCCCTGCTTCCCTTCTCCCTGCTAAGTACAAGCTTGCCCGCAGCTTAATCACTAAAACTCTCCTTCCTCGCGTTGAAAATCGCGGGGACTACTTGATAATGGACCAAGTATTGCTGTGGTTACTTGACCAGGGTCATCCCATTAGCCTCCCCCATCTAATGCTTAATCACATGCGCCATCTGCCTTCCTCCCCAACTTTTCTCCCCTATGGATTGTGGCTTACTAAATTGTTTAGGGCATATGAAGTTCTGGGTGAGACCTCCAAGGGGGTGAGTTGTCGGGATATTATGAGTGACGGGGTTCTGAGTAAGATGGAGTTATGTTTGCTGGGTGGTGAGCTCCTCAAAAAGGACTTCTTGGGTTTTTAGCCCAAAGAGGCTTGTGCTGGATGCCTTAAGATGCAAGAGCAGGTTTTACATGTCAACAAGAATCTTCAACAGCTTCTGGCTCGTGAGAGAGCTCGGGAAAGGGTGGCCGGACAGCAGCATTGTTAGATTATGAGTGCCATCACCATGCTCCTAAACCCTCCTTCCGTTCCTTGATGCCTCTTCCTACTTGATGCCTCTTTTTGGGTTCTTTTTTTTATTTTGTCTAAACTAATTCTAAAACTGTTTTTTGCTGATGTATTGTGGATGATTATTGATTATTATTAAGGATTGTGAATTGGTTAAAACTGTAGCACCAGCATCCTGACTTATTTTGCTAAGACTATCTGGCTTTGTGTAGCTACATGATTTTTGCTTTCCTTTTTGATAATGTCAAAAGGGGGAAGATGGGTATAATGCTTAAACTTAGGAATGACTATTATCTCATATGCGCATTTTGAATGAAATTAACTCATGTGCACGTCTTTTGGTATGTTGGCTATTTGGTTGTTGTGAATGGTGTTACGGTTTTGTCTCTCTACAATGATTAATAATGCATTATTTTAAGGGGAATTTTTGTGTGTTTGTCATCATCGAAAAGGGGGAATTTGTTGTATTTTGAACTTTGAATATTTTGATGATGATAAACACTTTATGCAATAACATGAATGTGTGTAACAGTGATCGTGCCTATCAAGATTGGATGACTTGAAGATATGGAAGCATTAGGTCTAGTTATATTCATTTCATGTGCATGCTATGAAATTAATGTATTGGAACTTTGTGCTATATTAAGAATATGAAAATAGGATGGTTAACTATTTTCTTAGAGTTAAGAAAATAGGTAATTATATTAATTTCATGTGTCTACATTTAAAAAATATAAAAAGGGGATTTTTTTAATTTCGAAAATTAGTTTTGAAAGAAAAAAATTTTTGTAAAGATTTTTGGATAAAAGTTTTATAAAAAAACTGATTTTAAATAAAACGTTTCTTTAAAAGATTTTCGAAAAAGAATGTTTGTAAAAAGAGAAAAACTGATTTTTAATGAAAACGATTTTGATAAAGATTTTTAGATAAAAATTGATTTAAAATCTGATTAAGAGTTGGCATAAAATATGGAGGAATCCTTATCTTATAAGGAAAGAAAGAAAGCAGTTTTTATAAAAGATTGGCAGGGCGCGGATGTGTCGTTGTGCACCGCACCCGGCCAAAGATAAAATTTCTCCTACTCTCTTTTACAATAAACTAGTATAATGGAAGTAGGGGTCGTATCCACAGGGAAACAGGGACGAGTTTTATATTCAGCGTGATTTAAAACCTAGATTAAGCTAAGGGCCGAGTAACCTAATAGGGAGTTTTCAAAAGAGTTACAAACAAACTACAACTAACTAGCAAATAAATAAAATGAGAAATCAATATGGAAAGATCTTGAATCCGATTAACATCCACTTCAATTTCATTATCGATCATTGAACCTCAACTCTAATTATTTCCATAATTATCTATTGTTGAGAATTAATCTCGCATTCTCCTTATTCTTAGTTGAATAGCACGATCTACGTGACTATAAAACCCTAACTAAAGGATAACCTAGTCCGATAGCGTCTAAGTTCAATCCAATAGCAGCAATAAACACAGAGAACCAATAGACCTGCTAATGTCATACACGCGATAAACATTCAACAGTTGACTCAATTTCCCCAAGAAATAACCAAGACGATCTGCATCTAAGTTACTCCCTAGTTTGCTACCAATTGATAAAAGAATAAAACAATCCGATTCTATTCTTAAATCTAGCATTAGATTAATTACACAATCAAACTAGTAACGTTCATAGCATAATTATGCAATAATCATAAATCACAAGCATAGAAATTGAACCATAATCAAGGAAAATAGATATAGAGGAAAGATCTCACAATAACGGTTGAAGCTTCATGTTAATTTCTTCAAGAACAGTTCAAGCTACAATCCGATAGCAAAAACCAAATCCATAGTTGAAATCCCTAAAAACTAAACTAGGAAATGAAAACTAAAAAGAGAAGACAACAAGAGAGGAGTGGAGTTTTGGAAACTCCCTCTCCTTGTGGCTGCTGCCCCCCTTAGGTCCAAAAACAAGTTTGGTATTTATACTAAAGCATAAAAATCAGCCGACATTTACACCGACCTAGGGGTCGCGAGGTGCGGTACAGGTCGCACCGTGCGATGAGTTACTGCCTCCAACACGAGCTGAAGAGCTGGGCAAAGCAGGTCGCGAGGTGCGAAGGAGCTCGCGAGTCGCGAGCAAGCAGGTCGCGAGGTACGACCTGCTGGGCGTGAGCGCTGGGCGAGCATGCGCGAGAGCTGGGCGATGCTGCCGAGCTTGCTAGGCATGCGGTGCTTGGGCTTGCGATGGTGGGCATGCTTGCGATGTGGTTGCTTGGAGCTTGGTTGTGGCGGAGCTTGGTTGGTGAGACGATGTTGTGGAACCATTCATGCTTCCAAAAGCTCGGAACTTACAACTTTAACAATAATTAATATATAAAATTCCGAACTTTCGCTAAGGTCGATTTACATGCAACATTAACAATTACAAATAAATCCCCTAGCAAAGTGTACCTAAAATACCACAAAAACATCGTATAACTTGAGCGTATCAAATACCCCCAAACTTGAACTTTACTCGACCTCGAGTAAACTAAAAAATGAGAAATACCAATTAAATCATCGCCCAAGTTATCGACACCAACCTACACTCCCCATCAACTACATCATCATCATCACATCTTAACAAAATACGCTCAAAACCTAAACGTAAGGGATGATGATTCCCCCACACTTAGATTCAAGCTCACCTGAAATATACAAAGGCGCGACAACAATAATAACCAGCAACACCAACAAGTTTAACCAACAACACCAACAAGAATCAAAATGCCAGCTTACGACACACTAAACTATCAGCTCTCCCAAACCTCAAAAGATGACATACTACTACAACAACTAACTTAAAATAGCAAGCCATGGAACAAAGACAAAAAGGGATAAATTCCATGCTTACTCCCAAAAACAAACAATTAACCAAAAGAATGTGAAAGCCAAAATAAATCTTCACAAAATCAAGGATGAAATAACCAACCCAACCCGAAAACGCTTTCAACCTTATGACACCATCTCCGGCAAATGAGTTTTCAAAGTGTATAATTCTCTCTTAATCTCTCATTTTGCCTAGGAGCCCTTTCGGGTTTTCATCCTAGCTTCTCACATTTTTTTTTCATCTCTCTTCTTTTTCTGGCTCACAAAACTCACCCGCTCAATATAAGCCACTTTTTTGCATAGGTTGCCCTTTTGGGTTTTCAACCTATCCGGGCCCCCATTTTTGCCCGAGTCGCCCGCCCTTGCGGGTTTTCAACTCAGCGGGATTCACTTCATCGCTTTTTTTTTTTTTTTTTTTTCATTTTTCTTTTTTTTCATTTTTTCAAATTGAAAGTAATAAATACAACATAGATACATGAGAATGAGAATACCCTCCCCCCTACTTAAACTACACATTGTCCTCAATGTGATGACAATTAGAAGAAAAAGTAAACTGAAAATGGGGGAAGAAAATCAAAAATCGGGTAAATCGAAGATCGAATGCTCAAAACTCATGACAAACAATCCGTCAAACTCAAATTTCTTAACAACACCAACTAAAATCTCATAACTCAACTCACAACCCTCTCCCTCGAATCACTCAAATAAATGACAAGTTCAAAAGTTTTAAATTTTGAAGATTTTCACCTAGCTCAAGAGACCGAAAAGATTCCTTAACAATCTCAATCCTCTAGTGTTACCAACTCCTAGCTATTGAACTCTTCCCAACGGGTTTTCTTTTGTGGACTTGGGCTCAAAGTGGATTAAGATCTGTTGTGGTTCTTTTGAGTGGGTGGTTAGTGGGTGAAAGAAAATTTATTGTGGTGGTGGGAATTTGATGAAAAATAAAAGAAAAGAAAGAAAATAAGATGGGTTTCGGGTTGCCTCCCGAGAAGCGCTGTTGTTTAAAGTCGTTAGCTCGACTTATTACCTTAAGCTCAATCATTGGACTTGTGCTCCATGTGTGACAATGGCGGTTCCATGTCAATCTCCACTTCAAGTATCTGCAAAATTGATTGAGAAGAACTTTTGCAATGCATAAACAGAGAGCACAACTAATACCATCCAAAAATCACGCTAAATACAAACAAGTAACACCGTTTCCCCGGCAACGGCGCCAAAATTTGGCAGGGCGCGGATGTGTCGTTGTGCACCGCACCCGGCCAAAGATAAAATTTCTCCTACTCTCTTTTACAATAAACTAGTATAATGGAAGTAGGGGTCGTATCCACAGGGAAACAGGGACGAGTTTTATATTCAGCGTGATTTAAAACCTAGATTAAGCTAAGGGCCGAGTAACCTAATAAAAAGGGAGTTTTCAAAAGAGTTACAAACAAACTACAACTAACTAGCAAATAAATAAAATGAGAAATCAATATAGAAAGATCTTGAATCCGATTAACATCCACTTCAATTTCATTATCGATCATTGAACCTCAACTCTAATTATTTCCATAATTATCTATTGTTGAGAATTAATCTCGCATTCTCCTTATTCTTAGTTGAATAGCACGATCTGCGTGACTATAAAACCCTAACTAAAGAATAACCTAGTCCGATAGCGTCTAAGTTCAATCCAATAGCAGCAATAAACACAGAGAACCAATAGACCTGCTAATGTCATACACGCGATAAACATTCAACAGTTGACTCAATTTCCCCAAGAAATAACCAAGACGATCTGCATCTAAGTTACTCCCTAGTTTGCTACCAATTGATAAAAGAATAAAACAATCCGATTCTATTCTTAAATCTAGCATTAGATTAATTACACAATCAAACTAGTAACGTTCATAGCATAATTATGCAATAATCATAAATCACAAGCATAGAAATTGAACCATAATCAAGGAAAATAGATAGAGAGGAAAGATCTCACAATAACGGTTGAAGCTTCATGTTAATTTCTTCAAGAACAGTTCAAGCTACAATCCGATAGCAAAAACCAAATCCATAGTTGAAATCCCTAAAAACTAAACTAGGAAATGAAAACTAAAAAGAGAAGACAACAAGAGAGGAGTGGAGTTTTGGAAACTCCCTCTCCTTGTGGCTGCTGCCCCCCTTAGGTCCAAAAACAAGTTTGGTATTTATACTAAAGCATAAAAATCAGCCGACATTTACACCGACCTAGGGGTCGCGAGGTGCGGTACAGGTCGCACCGTGCGATGAGTTACTGCCTCCAACACGAGCTGAAGAGCTGGGCAAAGCAGGTCGCGAGGTGCGAAGGAGCTCGCGAGTCGCGAGCAAGCAGGTCGCGAGGTGCGACCTAGCTCGCGAGGTGCGACCTGCTGGGCGTGAGCGCTGGGCGAGCATGCGCGAGAGCTGGGCGATGCTGCCGAGCTTGCTAGGCATGCGGTGCTTGGGCTTGCGATGGTGGGCATGCTTGCGATGTGGTTGCTTGGAGCTTGGTTGTGGCGGAACTTGGTTGGTGAGACGATGTTGTGGAACCATTCATGCTTCCAAAAGCTCGGAACTTACAACTTTAACAATAATTAATATATAAAATTCCGAACTTCCGCTAAGGTCGATTTACATGCAACATTAACAATTACAAATAAATCCCCTAGCAAAGTGTACCTAAAATACCACAAAAACATCGTATAACTTGAGCGTATCAAAGATAAAATTTGATTTTGGAGAGGAAAATATTTTATCCCTTGATTTTAGGAATAAAAATCATTCAAGAAGATAATCATATCTTGGAGAATAATTATTATTCAGTTGACAGATTATATAAGGGATAGAAATCAGAAGAACATCTCACGTTTTCATATTTGGTTTTTGATAAGTTTTAAGAGCTGAAAACGAATCCTAATAGCACGATGGATAGCACAGAGTTCCAGTGAGTTAATAGTTCAATATTACCATTGTAACATTCCTCGATCTGCTTGACTATGAAGCACTCTTGTGAAGACTTAATCTTTCTGTAATTTTCATCATTATGTAGAGTAGCGACACTTAGGGTTAAGTGTTGGGGAGCACTACTAGAGTTAGTAGTGGGGTAATCATATTGTATCAAGAGTTTAGTATTTTAAGATTCAAATAATAAAAGAGTAGGTATCGTGTGGACGTAGATATCAGAGGTGAGATTGAACCACGTTAAATTCATGTGTCTTATTATTTGATTTCATCGTTGTCTTGTTTTGATACAATTTCGTTCGAGCCAAAATATCAAACGTGAGTTTACGAGTGAATAACACAGTGTAAGGCACTGTGCCATATGACTGTTTTTGCGAAAATCGATTAGATTTAGTCACTCAATTCAACCCCCCTTATTGAGTGTCACCTTGTACTCCGACACCGTTAAACTGGTTTCGAGTAACGGAAAATAAGTAAACAATAAAAACGATAGAAGTAATGCAGGCATAGATTTAATGAGATTCGACTCAAGTAGAGTCTACGTCTTCCACCACTAAGTCACTTTTATTAATCTTCTCCGAAAAACAAAAGTAGCAAAGCTCATAAACAGTTTATACTACTCGGGACAAACAATTTAACCCCACGCCTAACTCTAGATGTTCTAATTTGCACTGACCTCAAGAGTTCACCAACCACTGAAACGCTCACCAACCACTATCCTATATTAGTGGCTTAAATACAAACTCAAAGTTGTCTCTAAATAAAGTTTACACACAAAGCTAAGTAAGAGATATCGAAATCCTAGTAAAGTATGCACTCAAAATAGGAAAACAGTTCAACTGTTCTTTTAGGTACTCTTCAAATAATACTCGATTTTTCCAGGAAGAGCATCAAAGAGTATTGGAGATTATAATAAGTATTTATAGGCTTCGGAAGATTGATTTCATTACCTAGGGTTAGCTTGTATCGTGGGTGCAAGATACTTTCCGAAGATACAAAGTATATGGAAAGTATCTTGCATATTATCTAGTTTTCACAAATGAAACAAGATAATATCCAAGATATAATTACGAAATCTCTCACCCGAATATTCTGATTATATTCCCCTTGAGTTAGCACATACATATTTTATCAAAAATACTTTTAGGAAAGCATCTTCAATAATTTATAAAATTATTTAAATCGGCCAACTATAAAATATGCAACTGTTTCCTTGACCTGGTAGTGTTAAGAATACTGACCAACTGGTTTCTGCATTCATAACACTATTGATACCCCATTAAGGACAGTCTAGTATTTTCCCCACTTATCATGCACAAAATATTATGTAAAAGACTAATAAGATCTACAATCTTCATTATCACCATGCACTTCAAGACTTCAGCTTTTCCCTTGGAGATATCCTGATCTTCATGAGTAGGGCTTCTTTAAACTCCGTCTTGGAAAGGATTTGTTTGTTGCACAAAGAAACACTAGAGAACACAACAACAAACCTAACTGTTTGTTAAAACAGCTCATCTGTTTGTCATCATTTCAAAACCAAGGAACCCAATAGGAGGGCTTTGAAAATGAAAATGGCATCATCAGTAAAAAAAAAAAAGGTGAGAATGCACATAAGCTATTCTAGCAATCTTTAAATCTTGGAGTTCTCCTAATGAAATTATGTTTTTGTATGGGGCTTCCAGACAGCACTTTCATACACATCATGAAAAGATATTGTATTGAACTAACTTTATTAAAACCACAACACTAAATCATTAGTGTGATAAAATTGCAAAACCACATAAAGATGGTGAAAGTTGGAATTATCTTATGATGATTTAGGGTCAAATGAGAAGGATACTTAGGTGAGAAGAAATCTTATCTATGTAGATTCAATGATTATGGTTGAGATACGATTCTGACAATTGTATATACATATTGTTTGAACTCAAGGTGCATAAATTTTCAATTATATGTGCAAAATTCTTAATTCAATATGCATGAGTTTCTTTTATGTTTGAATATGCATAACTCTTTAATTGAATGTGCATAATCTTTTGTTTCGGGTAAAAACTTGTGAGGTAGGGGAGTCGGTCAAGAAGAGGACCGAGGTGCCGTTGACGATGGCCGAGTGCTCGAAGGGCACCGTGGAGACCTGCAAGAATGAGAGTTAGACTACCCCGGGGGCGTTTCTGGGATCGCCCCTCCGACGCTCAAGTCAGTTAGGATGCTTAACTGTAAGTATTGAGCAGTTGGTCTAGAATTCATTACCTGTTCATTGATGAGACATTGGGTATTTATAGCATTGAGAATCCCCATAAAGGGAACATTAATGAGATGGGCCTCAGAGGGGCTGCTTGGCTATATTGCCTTTTCAGGCAATAAGCCTTTTTACTCCTTGCTTGAGATCCCTAGGCACCCTGGAGTTAGGGCAACCTCCCTCTAGGTCCCACTGTTCCCCCTGCCCGGGCGTTTTGATGGTTCTCTGCGCAAGAACCGGGCCCAGGGAATATTGGACCCAAACATTAGCCCCACGCGAGATGTGTGAGAGAGGACTCTCCGGAAATCGCATATCTCGCGAAAAGCTGAACCTCGACCTCGAGGGATGTTCTTGGCCTTGCTCGAGATGTCCCACGGGCTAATGAGCCCCATGAATTCTGAGGGGCGTCCATGACCTCGCTCGAGATGTCGCAGGGGCTAATGAGCCCCATGTATCTCGAGGGGCTTTCTTGACCTCGCTCGAGATGGTTCAGGGGCTGATGAGCCCCATGTATCTCGAGGGGCGTTCTTGACCTCGCTCGAGATGTCCCAGGGGCTGATGAGCCCCATGTATCTCGAGGGGAGTCCATGACCTCGCTCGAGATGTCGTAGGTGCTGATGAGCCCCATGTATCCCGAGGGGCGTCCATGACCTCGCTCGAGATGTTTTAGGGGCTGATGAGCCCCATATATCTCGAGGGGCATTCTTGGCTTCGCTCGATATGTTCCAGGGGCTAATAAGCCCCATGTATCTCGAGGGACGTCCATGACCTTGCTCGAGATGTCCCAGGGGCTAATGAGCCCCATGTACCTCGTGAGTTAGGTGCTGGGGCCTTCGGGGGATGCTGGGCAGATATTCGTCGAGCTCTTTGAGAGATCGCTGAACCTTCGCTCTGGGGTGGCGAGGGCCAACAGGCCCTGTGTGCCCCGAGGGGTGTTGTGATGCCGTAGCGTTTGACGGGCACCGACTCCAATAATTGAGGTGACTTGGAGTATCCCTCGCTCAATCTGGGCGAGGTGCCTAATTGTAGATCTTTTGGACTTTAGCTGAATTTAGTCAACCCACTGAGCTGGGATGGACTAGTCAGGTAGCTAAGATTCGCGGTTCTAGTCAGCGCAATTGTTGGGCCTGATTGAGAGCCCAATGTCAGCCTTGCTATCTTCAGGAGCATCCCAAGCCCGCGACATACCAACCGTTTTGCACGGTGTTTGCTTATATATAGGGGGGACCGTGTCATTTGTCTCATTCACGTTTCTTTTGGATTCACTGCGCAAGAGATCTTCTCGTCGAGGTTACACAAATCGATCGGCGTTCTTCTTCGAGGTGTGGGATCACGAAGGTGTTTCAGATAAGGTACGACCCACTTTCTTCCTTTTCTTTTATTAATAAATGGACCTTCCAGGACAGGATCTCCCCTCGATAAATAACGGGGGTTCTTTGTCTGGCTCGGACACCCCCCCTGCGCCACTCGAGCCTTTGTTCTACGGAGTGCTAATAAATGGGGTGCCCGTGGTGTCCTTAGCATTAGACTGTCCCGATCCCTCGCGGGTGCTCGATGCTTTACCATGCTCGAGCAATGGGGCTTCAATAATGTCTGATGGGAGTGAGGAAGTAAATAATCCCCCATACGAAGTAATTGTCGCTCGCCCTCGGGCAATCAGGAGTTACTTAGACCATCTTCTCGATGGCCAGGTCGTTCGAGTAATGGAGGGCAGCAGTGAAGATCATCCTCATGAGGCAAGTACGAGTGGCGGAGAGGGGGAGGTCCGGACTCATGGCAAGGGCATCCCACACTTCTTCGTTCGAGGGCCTTTCATGCAGTTTCATTTAGACAACTTGCGCTTTCTCGAGACGTCGTATTGGATTCGACATCCGTATGCCCTTTACATCCCTGAGCCCGACGAGACCGTTTGTACTCCTCATACGGGCTGCATTGCTCTATATAAGGCCTACCTCGAGCTGGGGTTGAGATTTCCCGTCCACCCTTTTATTATGGAGGTGTTGCATACTTATAATCTGGCCCTTTGTCAGTTAATGCCCAACAGCGTTGGTTCGATGGTTGGCTTCCTCACTACATGCGATATGATGGCGGTCGAGCCAACCCTGGTTCTTTGGCGGAACTTGATGAAGTTGGTTGTGATGTCGGCGACCTCGAATGGTGAAGTATGGTATACCTTCCAAGCGCGCTTTCCTTATAAGATCGTAGGGACCATGCCTTCGAACCAACAGAATTTCTGTACGGAGTTCATGTACATATATCGAGCAGAGCAGTGGGACTTCCCAGTTGTTCCCTGCCTTTAAGGTCCGAACATGGCCTTAAATAGGTCGGTGCCTTGGATGTGGGAGGACGAGGCAAGGGTTGCCATCTATTGCTAGACCATTACTTCGGTGGTCAATGGCGATCGAAAGCAGGTCCCCACCAACTGGAACCCTAGTGCTGAGGACCTGAGTGACCAACACTTCCTCTCTTCGATGGGGTTGAGCCCGGCTTATCCCAAGGGTAGGGCTTTCGCAGCTGGGTGCACTTGCTTTGATCGACATATATCATGGGCTAACTTTTGTTTGTTTTGTGCAGTTATTGCCCGTCAAGAACTTAGTGAAATCATGCAGAAGCGACTGACGGCTAACCAACGGGTTCAGGAACAGATACGCTCTAAGGTGTCGAGGGGGGAAACTCGAGTCCCTCGTCCTCCCAAGATAACTTTTCACCTCTCGATCTGATTGCCAATCCTTTTGTTTTACGTTCTAACTTTTGTTTTCCTGGTAGGATCCGGTGAAGAGGCCTCGTATTCGTCCTCCTTCTGCGGCGGCCATCATGCCTCCCCAAGTCTTGGGGAGAGAGGGAGGACAGTGATCGTTGAACCTCCCTCTAAGCCGACAGCGGGACCTTCGAAGGTCGGGGAGGCACAGGGAGAGCCTCCACGACACGAGGGGACCCCCGGCCCGAAGAGGGCAAGGACGGAGGATTCGAGTCAGACTTCGAAGCCTTTCACTGAGCTTTCTGGCGTCGAGAAGGCCCGGCGCTTTAACTTGGCACTAAAGCGCTTCCTGACCAAGGCCGATGTCGAGGCCTGTCGAGCTCTCATCGAGGAAGAGGAAGTCGAAGGGTTTCATGCCTCCTGGGTCAATGTAAGTTTTCTTTTTGCCAAGTTCTCACCCTGTTGTAAAGTTCTCTGTTTAATCCTATTGTTTTGTCTTTCCAGTGTTCAGTTCGAATGGCCGTTATGAGTCATCGACATACTATCGGCTTTCGCCGGCTCCGGGAGAATTTAGCTCAGCAGAGGGAGCTTGCTCTGAGTTACAAGCTCGAACTTGAGGCTGCACAAAAGGACCTCGAGGAGAAGGAGAACAACTTCACTGTTCGGGAGGAGGGATGGAGAAAAAAGATCCAGGATGCCCAGAGCCAACGGGATTCGACCAAGAGGCAATTCGATTCGTCGAAAAGCGAGT
This sequence comes from Beta lomatogona, assembly GCA_947646795.1. Taxonomy (NCBI): domain Eukaryota; kingdom Viridiplantae; phylum Streptophyta; class Magnoliopsida; order Caryophyllales; family Amaranthaceae; genus Beta; species Beta lomatogona. The sequence goes on along the minus strand of CANSNZ010001384.1, from coordinate 80,858 downwards.
CTTCGACCTCTAGGGAGAAGATCATTCTCGAGTGGCAGAATTCTCAAGATGATCGGGACTTTGCTGCCGACATGGGTCTCGAGGGGGCTGAAGTGGCGACACAGGTTACTCTTGCTAAGTTGCGGGAGGCCTTGGCCAGGGTTTCTCCCTCGACCGACTGGGCCCTGGTCGAGAAGGAATATGAAGCCGCGTGGCTGCTGACTTGGAGGCTGATTATATCCCAACCTCTGAGGCTCCTGCTGAGGGCGTCGATGGCTCTACTTCTGAGGCCAGAGCCCTCATTGAGAGTGGAGATGCCCTGGACGAAGAGGATCAGGGCGAAGGGGACGATGGGCTCGATGACTCCTCCAGCTCGACTTCTCTTTCTTCTTCGAGTAGCCTGTCGAGCAACTCTGACGATGCTGAGTAGATGTTTGTATTTAGCCGTGAATAGACTTTGTATTTAGCTTATGCACCCTCTAGGATGTATCTTTTTAATCTTTAGATTGCAATGAGAAGCTTTTGTCGTTCGTCTCATATTATCCTTCGAGTCATTTTTATGTTCAGTGTGGGCCTTGCTACTCTTAACGCAGCATTATCTTCGATTGGCGCCTGCAAGGGGTCGCCTCTCGAGTTTCATGAGGGGGTTTGCTCGAGTATGATTTGCTCGAGTGCCATATCATTTCATGGGAACAAAGCCCTTCGCTGGAGCCGGGCCTCGAGGTGGGGCAGCGCTCTTTAGCCCTGGACTTGGATATTTTCTGGCGCTGAGGGTAAGACCGTCATTCCCATACTTTGGGTGCCATAGGGGGCTTTGGGCCCCGTGCACATAGCAGGCCCTTTGGATGGTGGGCTTTTGCTTTTGGGAGGCCAATGAGGGCAGTTATTGCGACCTTGGAATTCACAATTCACTCTCCTTTTATAAGTACAAGGCGTTTCAAAGCTATCATTACACCATCTACAACATCCCTCTCCAAACTTTCAATCTCGACCATCTTTCTTGCTTATATTGCGATGTCTCGTCCAGTGATTACTCCTGAGGCTCTTCGAGCGGCCAAGCGCCGTCAGCTGGCGAAGGTGGCTTCGAATTCTGCCTCCACTAGCCCGAGGTTGCCTGATGCCTCGAAGGCCGTTAAGCTCGAGTCAGCGTCCTCGACAGAGGATGTGACCATAATTTCGGTCACAAAGGCCCTTTCTCCCTTGGCTCCTGTTGTGAAGCAGGAGCCCCTCTAGGCTAAACCTGAGGAAAAGATCCCTTTTCCGATTGTCTTTCCTGTTACTTCGCCTGGGGCGCAACAGGCCCCAGCAAAGAGGCCGAAGGTCGAGGGGTCGTCCCTCTCGACTGCTATTGTTCCCTTTTCCGCCCTTCCGAGGGCTGACCTGGCTGGGAGGTTCGAGAGAGCCTTCGCCTTCTTGGTGACGGCTGCCGATGAGGCGGCCTGCTGTGGTATTGACAGTCAGGAGCTCGAAGCCCTGAAGGCTACTCTTGTCGAGGTATGTGCTTGCTCCTCTCTCCATTCCTCTTTACTTAATAAATTTGTTGCTTACGCCTTTGTTTTCTGCAGCTCTCGATCAGGGTCTGTGCTCTGGCGCACCGTCCTCGGGGTACTGCCCTTGCTGGAGTCAAGGACCAGATGTCCTTCGATGAGAGAAGCTCCCTCACCAATAGGGTCCGGATTGCTGAGCTGAAGCTTTCTGAAGCTGAGGGAGCTATTAAGAAGGATCAGCTGGAGTGCGAGGAGAAGATGGCCGAGGCCCAGCAGACCATTGAGGACCTCACTAAGCAGAGGGACTCGGCCAGCAAGAGGCATCGTCAGGCCTCGAAGGATAGGAAGGAGGCCCTGGCCAGGGCGGAGAAGGCCGACAAGAGGGCTACTGATGCCGTCAAGGAGGCGACTGCTTATCGGGAGCTGATCATCGAGAATTGGAAGCTCTCTGAGGCCGGGAGATCTTCCTCGAGGATGCCTCTCTTCAAGCTTCCGAGGTCGGTCGCTCTGAGGCTCTTAAGGACGTTTGAGCCGTCCTTGAGAAGCTGTCTCCTGGCCTTTCCTGGCAGGAGGTTGAGGAGGGAGTCGCTGCCCTCTCCCAAGAGGATGCTGTGGCTCCTCGAGGAGAGGACGACGTGGGGGTCGCACATGTCGAGGACCAGGTTCCTACCGCTGCCGATCTCGAGGGCGTGCACCCATGATTCCACCTCCCTCATCTTCCTCTTTCTTCCTTCTAGCTCCTACTAGGGTTAATGTTAGACCCTTATAGTTATGTTCTAATCTTTAGATGTTCCTTATGTGTGTAACTTTGCCATCTCGATGGCTTGTACTTCTCTTCAATAATAAAATTTACTATTCATCCCATCGATGTGCTTTTACTTTAACAAGGTTTTTGCCTTTGAGATTTTGTCCATGTTTGATGTGACTTCGATAGCTGTACTACAACTTAATGGGCATATTACAACTCGATAGGTGTATACTTAAGGCGCACACTTCGATTTGTTTTGCAAAATTTGCTGCCAATCCGATTTTACAATTCCATAGATGTATTACAACTCGATAGATGTTTTACAAACATTGCTGAGACAGCTTTACAAAAGATGGCTCGTCATTCTACCGAAGATATAGTAGATGCCCCTAATTTTTAGGGCTAGAACTTGTAACTTGCGCTGCTTCAAAGGCGGGCCTTGAGCTTATACGTAGAACTTTCGAAGATTGTCCGCATTCCAAGGACGAGGCAAGGGGCGGCCTTCCTGGTCTTCGAGGCGGTATGTGCCTGGTCGAACGACCTTTGTGATTTTGTAGGGTCCTTCCCAGTTAGGCTGTAATTTACCAAGGCGAGGTTCCCTTTCGGTGGCCTCGAACTTCCAAAGTACCCAATCGTTGACCTGTAGAGGTCGATGCTTGATTCGTCGGTTGAAGAGCCTGGTGATCTTGAGTATGTAGGAGATGGCCTTGAGAAGTGCGTTGCCTCGACTCTTGGGAGGAGATCAAAATTGACGCGTTTCTCTTCCTCGTCACTGTCATAGTCGTAGAAAGTGATCCGTGGTGAGGGTATGCCTACTTCGACGGGCAGCACAGGCTCACTCCCATATACTAAGTTGAACGGTGTTTGTCCTGTGGCCTCTCGAACCGTTGTCCTCGTACACCACAATATACTAGGTAGGTCGTCGATCCATGAGCCCTTGGCCCCTTCTAGCATGGTTTTCAATCCTTTGAGAATTACCTTGTTGGCGGCCTCAGCCTGACCATTGGTTTGGGGTCGACTGACAGCGGAGAACCTGGTCTTGATGCCGAACCGAGAGCAATAATCTTTCGTGCGGCCTGTTAAATTGTCGCCCATTGTCAGATATGAGGACTCGAGGGACGCCGAATCGAGTTATCAGGTTACGCCAAATGAACTGCTGAACTTGCTTGTCGGTGATGGAGGCCAGTCGTTGGGCCTCGACCCACTTTGTGAAGTAATCGACGGCGACCAACAAGAACCTCCGCTGGCCTGACGCAGGGGGAAAAGGCCCTAGCAGGTCCATGCCCCACATGTCGAAGGGCAGAGGGGCCTGGATTGCAGTGAGGGGGTCTGCCGGTTGATGGGGCAAGTTGGCGTGCATCTGGCATTCCTTGCACTTTTGGACCAAGTTCGAGGCATCTTCCTTTAATGTTGGCCAGTAGTAACCTGCTCGAAGGGCTTTAGCAGCGATAGTCCTGGCGCCTTGATGGCTTCCACAAGCTCCCTGGTGTATTTCTCGAAGTATGTAATCCCCCTCTTGCGGGGTTAGGCACTGAAGGAGTGGATGGGTGAAGGATTTCTTGTATAGCTGCCTCTGATGGAGCACGAACCATCGAGCTTGCCTTCTTACCTTCTCTGCCTCTAGCTCGTCCTCGGGCAATACCCCATCCCTTGCGAAGGTCACCAACTTGTCCATCCAGGTAGGGCTCCTGTCGAGGGTCACTATCCCTTTATTGATGCTGGGGGAGTTAAGTACCTCCCACATTATGGGAAGGGGTGACAAATCCTCGGCGGAGCTGGCCAACCTCGACAACGCATCTGCTTGCTGATTTTCTGATCTTGGAATATGTGTGATTTCAAAGGTTGCCAGATTGCTCACTTCTTCCTTGATTTTTATGAGGTACATTTTCATGCTGTCTTCCTTGGCCTCGAATTCTCCAGTTACTTGTCCCACGATGAGCTGGGAGTCTGAGTGGGCTTTGATGTTTCGAGCACCTGCCGCCTTATAGAGTTGTAGCCCGAGCAAGAGGGCCTCATACTCTGCTTCATTGTTCGAGGCGGTTAAGGCAAATTTCGCGGCGTATTCCGTCCTGTTCTTTTGAGGATCGATGATCAACAATCCTGCCCCGCAACCTGCCTTGGAGGACGATCCATCAACGAATAATTCCCAGGGGCCTTCTACGATAGGCTCGGCCCTCGAGGTGCATTCCGCGATGAAGTCGGCCAGCGCCTGGGCCTTGATTGCCCGGCGAGGCTCGAATTCAATGTCGAAGTCCGACAATTGATTAGACTAATCCGTGACCCTGCTTGATTGATTCTTACCCTCGATTATCTTTCGAAGGGGCTGACTTGTTAGTACTTTGATGGGGTGAGCTTGGAAGTATGGCTTGAGTTTGCGGGTGGCTATCACCATGGCAAATATCGTCTTTTCGACTGGGGGTATTTAGCTTCGGCTCCTCGAAAGGCGTGACTGATGAAATAGACGGGGTGCTGGTTCTTCTCTCTTTCAACGAACAAGAACGGCGCTAAGCGCATTTTCGACACGGCCCAGTACACGAACAACGTTTCTCCTGGTAAGGGAGAGACGAGCTTGGGAAGGCTGGCTAGGTGTGCTTTTCAGCTGTTGGAAGGCTTCTTCCGCGGGCTGGTCCCAACCGAAGGTTGGTTGCTTTAATGTTCTGAAGAAGTACAGGCTTTTATCTGCTGACCTAGATAGAAACCGTCCTAGTGCCGCCATACAGCCGGTTAGGCGTTGGACTTCTTAGACGGTTCGAGGGCTCTTCATCTCGATTATGGCCTGAACCTTGTATGGGTTAGCCTCGATGCCTCTTTCGTCAACAAGAAAGCCGAGGAACTTCCCCCCCTTAACTCCAAAGACACACTTCTTCGTATTTAACTTCATATTGTGGGCGCGTAAGGTGGAAAGGGTTTCCTTAAGGTCTGATACATGCTTCTCTTCTTGTTGGCTTTTGACGATCATGTCGTCAACGTAAACCTCGACATTCCTTCCTATTTGATTTTCAAACATCTTGTTGACGAAGCGCTAATAGGTGGCACCTGCGTTTTTGAGGCCAAATGGCATCACTTTGTAACAGTAAACCCCTGAATTTGTGGTGAACGCTGTGTGGACTTGATCTTCTTCTGCCATGGGGATTTGGTGATATCCGGCGTTGGCATCCATAAAGCTGAAGAGGGCATGCCCAGCAGTTGAGTCGACAAGCCTATCGATTTTGGGGAGGGGGAAGTCATCCTTTGGGCAGGCCTTGTTCAGATCCGTGAAGTCGACACACATTCTCCACGAGCCGGTCGACTTGCGGACCCGGTACCACTTTAGCAAGCCACTCGGTGTGCTGGCATTCCTTAATGAAACTCCGTGCGAGCAACCTTTTTTACTTCCTCGGCTGCCGCTTTACTTCTCTCGGCGCCCTGATGCCTTAGCTTTTGTTTCACTGGTCGATGGCCTTCTTTGATATTAAGGCGGTGTACCATGATCTCAGGATCGATGCCCGGCATTTCGTCGACTGTATAGGCGAACACATCCTGGAACTCGCGGATGACACTGATGATCTGAGTTCGAATGTTGTCGGGGATCTGTTTGCCGATTCTTATCTTCCTCCCCCTTATATCGTCGATACATACCTCCTCGTCCCCATCCACGGGTCGAGGTCTCTCATACCATTTAAGGTTCTCGGCGACATAGATTCACATCGTGGGGAGGGGCTCTTCAGGCTCGGGGTGTTTTCTCTTGTTTGTTGTAGCGTCATGTTGGTGTTTCGGGCTGTTGACGTAACATTCCCGCGCACACTTCTGATCTCCAAATAATTGAGCAACCTTCCCGTCGTCGGCCTCGAACTGCAGGAGCAACTGGTAGGTCGAGATGGCAGCTTTAACTTTGTTGAGGGTGGGACGCCCAATGATGACGTTGTAAGGGAGATCAACATCAACGACGAGGAAATCGATGAGTTCACTCCTCCATCTACCTTTCTCCCCCATTCGCGTAGGAAGCTTGACTCATCCGAGAGGGCGGACAGATTGCCCCCTGAACCCTACCAGCGGCTGGCCGATGGGCAGGAGGTCGCTCTTTTGGTATTTCAGCTTCGCTAGGCAGTCCATGGTGATGAAATCCACCGAACTCCCGCTGTCTATGAGCACTCGCCCTACCTTAAGGTTAGCGATTTTCATTTCGACGACCAGGGGGTTGTCGTGCGGGGTTTGAATAGGTCGATGGCTGTCTTTGAAGGTCATGGTGGGCAGGCTGTTGTTCTGTTCGAGTCCGTCGTCCCATGTTTCAGGGTGTAGAGGTGTTTCTTTCGAGAGTGGCTGGTCAGGCCACCCGAAGCGTACCCTCCGGCTATGACACTGATGAATCCTGCTGTTTCCTCACTCCTTGACTCTTTTTCTTTTCGAATCTCCTTTTAGTTTTCTGCGGGGTTTTTTAGATATCGATTCAACTTTCCTTCATCTGCCAGCTTGTCTAGTGCTCTCTTGAGTTCTCTGCAGTCGCGAGTGGTGTGCCCGCAGTCATGATGGTATTCGCACCAAAGTTTCTTGTCTCTTCTGTTGATGGAAGTTCTGATGGGTGTTGGCTTTGGCAGGGTATATTTCTCCTTGATATCGAGGTATATTTCCCTTCGATTGAGGTTGTATCGAGGATCGTAACCGTTGTCTTCAATTCGAGGTTTCTTCTCTCTTTCCCTCCGAGAGGCCTCTCGAGGGGGGTCGCCTCGAGTCTCGTAGTCATTCTTCCTTTTGCTAGAGTTGGGTTCATCATGCGTCTTGCATATGTCAGAGGCTTGTATGAACTTCTGGGCGAGGTCCATTGCCTCAGAGAAAGTGGAAGCTTCGCTTTCTGCGAGCTTTAGCTTGAATCGGCTTGATGGGTAGAGGCCGGACATCAAAGCTGTGAATGCCACGCTATCTTGTAGATCCGAGACTTTTATGGACTCCTCGTTAAACCGCTTGATGTAGTCTGCCAGGTCTTCCTCTCTACGCTGCCTTATCGACATGAGGTGAATGCTGGTCTTTCGGTTCCTTCTCCCTGCAATGAAATTTTGCTTGAAGGCCGTCTCGAGGGATGCGAAGTTCGAGATACTACCTGGTGGCAACTCCGTAAACCATGTGAGCGCGAGCCCCTTGAGCGTGGTGGGAAAGAATTTGCACCAAGCTGCCTCATTCCCCGTCTGCACACTCATTTGTGCCTTAAAGGCAGCGAGGTGATCGACGGGGTCTGTTGTTCCCCCATAGTGCTCGATGGGGGGAACCTTCACCTTTCGAGGGTTGGGAGTTCGCATGATTTCTTCGCTGAAGGGCGTGATGAAGCTGAGGTTTCCAAAGTAGGGTTCGGATTTTGTGTTCGTTGCAGAACTGCTGGCTTCGTCCTCTTGGTGCTCTCGGGGCCCTTTCTCACACTGTCGAGGTTCTTTCCTCCCTTGGCTGTTGTGTGAGGGTGGTACTATTTCCTGTCGTGGTCGAGCCCGGTGTTCGTCTAATATTTCGCGAGCATCCTGACGACCGCTCCTGAGGGATTGCTCGATGATGATATGCCGGGCATCCCTCCTGCTAGGAGGGTCTCTAGGAGGAGCTCGAGGGGCTAGAGTAGGAGCCTGAGGGGCACGAGTTGACGTTTGTGGAAATGGGTCGTCGAATGGAGGGTTCCGTCCGTCCTGCCCGATAGTGAGTCGTGGGACAGGGGGCCTATTGGAGGTCCCCTGCCCCCCGTTCTGGAGGCTGTAGACGAGGGCCCTGAGATTCCGCTCGAGACTGTCACTGAGGCGTTCTGCCAGCTGCTACAGGTCCTGTTGGGTGACGGGATTTGGACTGGGTTTCCCACCTCGAGGGGGCTCTGTTCGAGGAGGGTTTCCTCTCTCTCGAAGTGGTCCTTGATTAGCTGCGCTGGCTTCCTCTCGAGGGGCTATCTCCTCGAGGATGTGTTGGTTTCTTTCCTAGAGCACGGGATCCCTGCGAGGGTTGCCCGATGTCTCGTCAGCTACCTCGAGAGGCGGGTTCTCTTCTCGAGGTGGTGAATTTGGAGGTTGTTGGGTACGACGGGATCTCCGAGCGTTGGCCATGGCTTTTTGTTTGGCTATCCCCACAGATGGCGCCAACCTGTTTCGGGTAAAAACTTGTGAGGTAGGGGAGTCGATCAAGAAGAGGACCGAGGTGCCGTTGACGATGGCCGAGTGCTCGAAGGGCACCGTGGAGACCTGCAAGAATGAGAGTTAGACTACCCCGGGGGTGTTTCCGGGATCGCCCCCCGACGCTCAAGTCAGTTAGGAAGCTTAACTGTAAGTATTGAGCAGTTGGTCTAGAATTCCTTACCTGTTCATTGATGAGACATTGGGTATTTATAGCATTGAGAATCCTTTTTTACTCCTTGCTTGAGATCCCTAGGCACCCTGGAACATTGATGAGATGGGCCTCAGAGGGTCTGCTTGGCTATATTGTATTTTCAGGCAATAAGCCTTTTTACTCCTTGCTTGAGATCCCCAGGCACCCTGGAGTTAGGGCAACCACCCTATAGGTCCCACTGTTCCCCCTGCCCGGGGGTTTTGATGGTTCTCTGCGCAAGAACCGGGCCCAGGGAATATTGGGCCCAAACATCTTTGAACTTAATGTGCATAATGTTTAAGCTAAATGTGCGTAAGATGATCAAAAATAAAATGTTTGTGATAGCAGTTCCGAAGATCATTGTATGCTTCAATTCCAGATCACACAAGTTGGTTGAACTTTCATTCCCATAAATTAAGTGGTGTCCTGGTTTTCGATTGATCAACATCGAGGACGAATTGGAGCGAATTGGAGCTTGCTATGATAATCGAAAGATGAGGAGTGAGAAGGTCAGTTCTTTTGAAGGGGTTCTTGCGAGTGGTACTATGACTCCGGCATTGAGGAGAGAGATAAAAGGATTTTGGAATTTCTGCATTGTTATTGCCATTGTTGGTGTTGGAGGTGAAGGTATAGAAGTGGGAGATTTTGGTTGGGATAGTGGTCGGGGAAATGAGGTTGTGGAGGTTGTTATTGAAGGTATGAAAGGGTCATTTATTTCCTTCGTTGGATTATTAGTATTGAAGGGTTTAGATTCCTTCTCATCCTTGTCATTATAAGATATTTTCACTGGATCTCAACTTATTTTATGATAGTCTAAACTTATTATTTTGCAAAATTTTCGAAAAAAAGCACACTTCACCAGTTAACACCATTACACCACGTCACCATGAGAGGTGTCAAAAAATGGGCCGACCCACGGGTGAACCCCGCATCCGACCCAGACCCAACCTGTTCCGAGTCGAGAGTGGACGGTTGAAAAGCTGACTCATTCTGACCCAATATCTACCTGTGCCTAGAAACCCAAACCGAAGAAACCCAAACCGAACTGGGCCAACCCAGGTTAGACCCGTGCCCAGTTTGACCAATGAAGAACGACCCAGACCCAACCTGTTTCCGACCCAGAATTAACCCGCACCCAACTTCACCCGCAAATGACTCAGTTAAACCCACTCAATTACTACCCAACTGTAGATTAAAATGCCAAAAAACTTAGTGTTTGATGATTATATTTTATATGATTTAATTAAGGAGTAGCTGTTAAAGCTAAAGGCATGTAATTCACTAATTCAATAATTGACTAATTGTAAGTATTTGTACTTCCTACGCGATCTAATGATTATATTATTTTTTTGAAATTCTGGCACTTTTTAATGAGCAAGAAAGTGTGAAAACCAAAGATAGTTTATACATAACCCCATAATGTAGGAAAATATTTATAACATGTTCTAAATTCTATAATACAAAAAAAAGGCCAACAATTTACTACAGATTGTCACGAAGTTAGAATAACACTAATAACACAAGTTATATACAACAAAAAAGATATCTAAAAAAAGGGGAAAACATATACTAAAACTAAGAAAAACAATCGAAGAAACTACGAAACTACAATGAAAAAATTAAGAAACAAAATCCAAAAAGACTAAGGAACTAAAACCAAAAAAAAAAAAGAACACCGCAAAATAAAAACAAAAACAAACAGCAGCGACTAGTGGATCATCGCCAGAAAAAATAAACGAACGGTTGTTGTTGGAGCGACGGTAGCCAGTGAGTAGAGAGAGGCCGCTGTGAGTACCACTTGTTGTTGGAGCAATGGCGACGAACGAGAGGAAAGATGAGCGTTAGCGAACGAGTCGTAGTTGGCGGCTTGGCTGGTGAGTAGGCGAAGGAGAGAGAGGGAGACGACAATCGACAAGGAGGAAGAGAGGTGATGAATAGGTGGCGACAAATGACGAGTGAGGGGGGGATAAGAGAGATCTGAGGATGAGAGAATGCTTGTCGCCGGCGACAGATCGATCCGACTATTGTCGGCGAGAGAGGATGAGAGGGTAAGAAAGAGGATGAGAATTGAGAAGAGAGTGAGTAGAGTTAGAGGATACAGGACGAAGGGTTCAGAGGAGACTGAGAGGCGAGAGTTTAAAACGGCTGATAGGGATAATGAGAGGAGATAGGGTGAAACCCTAACATTTTAAATAGAATGTTGATTTTAATAGGAGAGTAGAGAAGTGAAGGGCTCAAATTTGCTATTCTCTAATCAATGATCTCAATTCATGATCCATGACATTTTTTTTTACCAATGAGCATTAAGAGTGACCAATCACATGGATTTCAAAATATCAGTGGGTGAATATTTTATCATTCTCAAATCAATGGCCTTAAGTATTCTAAATTTGTAATTCTAGTATTGATTTGTTTAGTAATTATTAATCTACTTAACTTCCTAAACTAGTATTATTGCTAGAAATTAATAGAAATTATAAACTTTAGAAGTTTAATTAGTATTATTAATTTTAAACAAGTTGGAAGATTCATGTAAAGATTATTATGAATGATGTGAAACTGTTAAGGCAAAGTTGTAATAGCGTAATACCGATATGTGTAGCAAATAAAAGAGACTGAATCAAATAGACTCGAGACTCAAGGCTTGAGGAGTGAGCAAAGAGAATCAAAGAGAAAGAAACCAGAAACTTCATCCTTAGCATCGTAACTTCCAGCAAAAAAAGAATATAAAAAGAGTAGAGGAATTACTAGCCTATCTTCTTGAAGATAAGCATGAAGGATGATTTCAAAGATGATTATAAATGATGTGAAACTGTTAAGGCAAAGCTGCAAAACTTTAAGACAAAGTAACAAGTTTGTGAAGTTAGTGAATAGTGAATTAGTGATTAACAAATTAACAAATTAGAATTATAGCAAGAACTGAAACCGAACAAGTTGATTTGAGTCCTTCGACCTATGTGTGGTTTGATCGTTAATGTATTAATCATTAATCAATATTCACTAATCACTATTACTGTACAATTTCATAAGTTTAAACAAACTTCATACTTTTTTATGCTTTCCTATTTATAATTTCATAAGTTCATAAAATCATACTTCATCACTTCATGTCTCCATCTTCGTACGATCATACTTTAGACTTCAACTCTACATATTATTAACTTATTATATTATATTTAATATTCTAATCTCATATTTTCATATTTTCATTTCTTAATTTCTAATTAGTTAATTGACTCAACTTTTAACTCTTTTTTTGTTGTTATATAGTGACTCAGTGAGAGTGACTCAGTGAGTAAGTCAATAACTAACTAAATGTATAAGTTTATTGACTCTAATCAATAATCATTATGGACTTATAGTTGTTACTTGTTAGATGTCACAAAGAAGTGAAAAACCAAACTAGTGTCGATTATCGAATGTCCAAACTCTAAACTAGTAGTTCCAACTCCAAGTCTTAATCATGTGATGATTTGATGATTGATATTTGATCATTATTCTTTGATGATTAAATTTAATAACTTTAAATCTTTAATGTGTATGTAATAATGCAAATCTGTAATAACCCAATAGCCAATAATATAAGTCTTAGTTTAGTAACTTTTTAAATTAGTAATATAAGTATCAATGTATTTTCACAATCACATGTTAATTGTTATAACTTCCGACTTCGTAACTTAATATATATGAAAACGCCAAAACGACAATTGTAAAAATTAGACTCTCCACCTGATGCCGATTTGTTCCGACCCAAGTTATTCCAAAAGCCAGCTTAAGTTGACCCATCCGCACCCGATACCGCCTTGTTCCGACAGCCGATTTGTTCTGACCCAAGTCATTCGAGAGCCGATTTGTTCCGACCCAAGTTAATACGGCGCTGGCTTGAGCTGACCCAAGTCCTTCCGAGAGCCAATTTATTCTGACCCAAGTCGTTTCGAGAGCCGATTTGTTCCGACCTAAGTCCTTCGGAGACCGATTTGTTCCGATCCAAGTCACATCCGACCCAAGTCCATCCGAGAGCCGAGTTGGGCCGACTTCACCCTATTTCATTCCGACCCAAATTTACCCAACCCAGCCACCAGCCGACCAAGTTAGACTCAACCCAGTTCCGACCCTAATCTGAGAGCCCCCTTACACAGTTGTACCCGACCCAACTTCACCCAAACCCACCCAGTTTCGACCCATGGCACAATGTCACTCATATTATTCCGACCCAAATCATTTCGACTCATGTTGGGTCAACTCAAACCCACCCAGTGGCCCAGTTTGACACCACTAGTCACCACCTATGGATCGAATTGTTATTTTTTGACTCTTTCTCCAGTCATACTCTTTTTTGATTTTTGGAGGGGAAGTCTCCAGTCATACTTAGTATGTGTTCACTTTGCAAATTGTCTTTTGTCCTTGTCCTAGCTGATACGGAGTCCAACTTAAACAAAGCAATTGTGATAACATATCATGATATATATATTACTTATTATGATAGCATATATAGCTTATTGGCTTTGATCTAGTTTCCTTACGAATATTCCTATTTAGTGAACAGTGATCACATGTTAATTTTTTTGAGCAACTTCTCAACACATAATTTAAATCGCAGAAGAATATTATTACTATAATAGGACTAATAAACTTAGTTTAAAATTCCAAACACACATGCGTAGCTCATATGAAATTAAAGACCGTCAACTATAGATCTACGAGTGTGATTTTTTTTTTCTTTTTTAGAAAAGAATATAGAATTCTAAGAGTCTAATCATTGAGACCTATTTACCTAAACCTTATTTTATGTATTAGATTCAAAGTATTACCTTTTTTCCATTTCCTTTTTGACGGCAAAGCAAGTGGACAAACATTGATGCCTTTTCTTGTGCGTGATTCTGAATCTGTCTTCTTTTTGTTCAAAACAAACTGCATGTGGTTGCTTTCAATAAAAACTATTACATATTAGTCGGAATAAACTATAATTGCTAATATTAATTAACCTTATTTCTTTGATCAAGGCAATGCTCAACAAATCTGATTGTCTCTTCTGTAAACATCGTAATTTCTAAGAATTTTAAAAAACCTTTACTAGACCGAACTACTACTAATTGATTGCCTATTTCCTCAAAAAAAAAAAAAAAAAAAAAAAAATGTAGCTGATTGGTGATTGGCTGATTGCCTATCCTTTCTTGACGTTAATTTAGTGAAACTTGACGGCCAAAGATGAAGGAAACACAAATATATGACTCTGACAAGTTATTGTTTTTTTTTTTTTTTTCGGATGGGGTTATTTTTTTTTTTTTTTTGACAGCTTAAAATACAAAATATAAAAAAATACACATGTCCATTTCTTGCTGCTATAGCAAGATCATGCGCATTTTTCACCTTAATTCTAGGAACATTAATAATTTTAACTGAATTGAAAATTGCTAACAAAAAAAGGATATCACTTAGGATTGTTTTAAGCTCCCATGCAGCTGATTTGATGTTTTGTATTCCTTTCAGAATTTCCGCTGAGTCTGACCATATTTCTACGTCTCTTTGTCTAGCCTTGTAAAGCTGCCTTAATGCCGAACAAAAGAGCATATCCTTCTGCTTGTTTTGCTGAAGACGCATGAATGGTTTTTTTCCTTTGATCAACAATACTACTCCTATCTATAAGAACCCACCCATAGGCTGCTTTTATCTTGCCTCCTTGCCCCTTCTTCCATGCTCCATCTACAATGAGTTTGAATCTCATTTCTTCTTGATGACAATTTCTACTCCAAGAGATGTCTTCTTTTTTGGCAATCTTCTTTTGCATTCTCCCCACCTTCCCTTTAGTATGCTCTTCTGATAACTGATTATTTTCCATCCATCTTTGTTTCCAATGTATTGAGCATATCATGAATTCACTTGGTCTTAACACATGGGAATCGTTAAAAGCACACTTGTTTCTAATCAACCATATGCTCCATAAAATGTTTACAAAATCAAACACCTGTGACTCTCCCTCTTTTTCTTCATTCATTAAGAACCAAATCCAATTTTTTGTCCATAACTTAATTGGGCACTTGGAAGGGATCTGTGCTCGAATTCCAAGGTTTGAAGATTTCCAGATTCTCATTGAGATTTCACAATCTTTAAATAAATGAGTATCAGATTCTTCATATTTACCACAAAGTGGGCAAAGAATCTCGCATAGGATTTTCCTTTTCCTAAGGTTTACTCTGGTAGCAAGAGCTCCATTAAATAGCTTCCAATAGAACAATTTCCATTTTGGCCAAATTTTTTGTTTCCAGAATAAAGAAATTTTTTCCTGGGAATTATCTCCATTTTTCAGTAACCAGTAGCCTGAACTAATCTTGTAGATGTCGTTCTTAGTGTATCTCCAGTAATAACCATCGTCAGACTCTTCCTGCGGAATGTGGATAGATTGAATTTCTTCTGACGTTTCTTTACTAAACCACTTCTCAAGTTTACAAACATTCCACAATTTCTCCTCATTGATGAAATCCGCGACCCATTTAGGTTCCAATTCTTCATTAAATTCACTAAACATGAACCCACCCAGTTTGCTGTCTTGATATCTATGGTTCTGCCATTCCCGATTTTTAAACCAACTCCTTTAGCCATGGAAAAAACACTACGCATTAAACTCCTCCCACCCCATGAGCAATTACGTGGAATTGACCCTTTTAGACTATTTGCAAACCAAGCTGATGAGTACTTAGCCTTGAAGATCTTACTAACCAACAGTTGCTCATTGTTCTGGATTCTCCAAGCTTGCTTGAACAGGGTAGCTTGGTTCAAAGTGAATAGGTTTTTTAGACCCAAACCACCATCATGTTTATGTTTTTCTAGCACCTCTCTCTTTCTCCAATAAATAGGCTTTTTATCTTTGCTTGATTTCCACCAAAATCTCAGTAAAGATGAAGTTATTTGCTTTAATAACTTCTTTGGAAACATATAAGTAGACATCATATGGGAAGAGAAAGCCACTAAAATATTGTTGATAAGAATCAGTTTTCCCGCAAGGTTCAGATGAGAAAACTTCCATGATGTTATTGTCGCATCAACCTTTTGATGAAGCTCTTGGAAAACATTTAGAGTACGACCATCCACATCCATGGGGCAACCTAGGTACTTACCTAGTTTTTCCATGGTCTTCACTTTAAGACCTTTGTTTAAAAGTCTTACGAATTTTCTAGGAATGTTTTTGCTAAAAACTGCGTATGATTTTTGTTGGTTTATCATTTCCCCCGATAAATCACATAATTTCCTTAAAGTTTTATTGATATTCCAACAAGTATCAATTGTTCCTTTAAGGAAAAATAACGCATCATCGGCAAAAAACAGATGAGAAATCGAAGGAGCTCTTTGTGCTAGTTTCAATCCTTTAATCAAACCCAATTCTTGCTGCCTAACTAGTTGCCTAGACAAGGTTTCCATACATAATATGAAAACATAAGGAGAAAGAGGGTCACCTTTCCTCAATCCTGCAAAAGGTTTAATTTTCCTTGAAGGTTCCCCATTAAACAGTACTGAGTAGGAAACAGTTGAGATGCATTGCATTATTAAGTGAATCCAAAGAGGGGGCATACCTATTTTCCGGAGCATTTTTTCCACAAACACCCAGTTTACTCTGTCATAGGCCTTATCAAGGTCTAGATTAAGTATTAGGGAGAAATCATAACCTTTCTTCTTCTTTTTCACATAATTTAGCATTTCATGAGCTATAATGCAATTGTCATTAATAGACCTCCCCGGGACAAAAGCACTTTGAAAATCCCCAATTAAATCATTCATGACCAAACATTTTGAAATAATTTTATACGTAGTGTTGCAAAGACTAATAGGACGGAATTGACTTACTTGTTCTGGTCGATCAACTTTCGGAATTAGAACACTATGAGTTTGATTTGTTTCTTTTAACAAAAATCCTCCCGAAAGGAAATCCAACGCTGCTTTACTCATTTCCCCACCACAAACATCCCACTGAACTTGCATGAAAACTAGAGGAATGCCATCAGGACCAGGAGATTTAAGAGGCTTCATGCTTTTCATAGCATTTTCAACTTCCTCCAGATTGAAAGGCCTAGAGAGGTGCGAAATATGGCTATCAGAAAGACAACTCATAGGCTCCAACCATACATTCAAATCTTCTTCTTGACTATTTTCCAGGGTAGTTACTTCAAAGAGTTTTGTAAAGTAATTTACAAATTCCATTTTGATTTCTTCTTGTGAATTGATCCACTCCCCGTTGCAATTCTTTATTGTTTTTATCTCATTTCGTCCTTGCCGTGTTTTGACACTTTTGTAGAAGTATGACGTTGGTTGATCACCCAGTTCATCCCAATTAGACTTTGCTCTTTGCTTCCAATATTCAAGTTTGAGGTCAGTAGCAAAACGAGCTTCCTTCCTTGTTTCTTTTTCCAAGACTTTGGATTCTTTATCCCCCAAGTTTAGTTGGAGATTAGATAATTCACTATTAATCTCGTCCCATTGAACCTTATGTTTCTTTTTGAATTCCAGACACCATTTCTTACACTTGATCTTTGCCACTTCCAGCTTTCTTTGCATAACAAAAAGAGTCGACCCTAACAACTTGGTGTTATTACAAGAGCATTTGATATCATTTACAATATCATCATACTTTAGGCACCAAGATTCAATTTTATATGGTCTTGATCTCGAATGTTTTTCAGGCTTGCAATCAAGGATAATCGGTCCATGGTCCGAGAGAAATATAGGGAAATTTGTTATCTGGGCACTAGGGAACAAATTTTTCCAAGAGTAATTACAGTAGCCTCTATCTAGTCTCTCAAAAATGGCTTGATCATCATGTTGGTTGTTTGTCCAAGTAAAGGGAACACCATGGAAAGGGATATCAATCAAGTCACAATCACTTCTCCACTCACTAAATATTTTCCACCCTTGAATTAATGTGTTTCCCCCCATTTTTTGTGAGCTACATTCTACTTGATTGAAATCACCCATGAGTAAATGGTGACCTGGATAAGACCAAATAAAAGCACGTAATGTATCCCAAACCTGTTTTCTATCTCCAATCACAGGGGCTCCATAAACACAAGACACATAAAAAGAAACATTACTTTCATCCTTGATATTACAACATATATAATTTTTGGCTACAAAGAGGATCGATACTTCAATTCTATTAGACCAGCAAAAAATTAGCCCACCCGAAAGGCCTAGAGCATCATGTCCTACCCAACCCTTGAAACCAACCTTAGCTAAACAAGATTCTACATCTTCAACAGACATTTTGTTTCTGAAATAAAAAGCAAATCCAAAGCTTGACTGCCAACAATCCATGAAAGATATGGAATAGCCGGGGTGTCGGCAGATTTAAGACCCCGGCAATTCCAAGCACACGCTCTCATGTCTCCATTGGTGGGTCAGCGGGTCGCCCACCTTACCTTTCATGCTTTCGGCTTCCTCTGTCTGGGTTCCAAGTGAATCGCCTTCACTAAGGCCATACTTCATGACTTTCTTTCCTTTGAAATTTCTTAGGAATTTGTTTCTCTTTTTTATTGGGATCCACAGTTCATCCTCACCATCTGTGCAGCTTTCATTTCCTGTCTTCAGCTCATTCTCTCTCTTCTTTTTTTCCCCAAAGTTACCCCACAAATTTGTCGCCCAACATCCTTTCCTCCTTAACTGCTTTAACTGCTTGTCTCTTGCTTTCCTCTCTTTTTTTATTTGAGAACTGGCCTTTTTATTGTAACAATTTCCCCTACCCAACTTAGAGCAATCATTTGGGCTATCAATGTCCATTTTGTCCAAATCAAGCGAGCTTAATTCAGACCCAGCCGAATAAAATTGATCTTTCACCCCCGAGCTTTCCCCAATGAGGTGTGGATGTGGATTTTGGGCCACAGGTTTGCAAGAGAAAGGATGGTTTATTTTTGGGCTTAGATCCTTGGGCCACGCTTTAATGATTGGTCCACGGTTTCTTTTGGCTTTTTCATCAAAAGAAAGCTTGTAGCAGGCTTTTGGGTCGTATGAGATGACCGCAGCAGTGGTTTTTCCTTTATTTCGGATAGTAGAGGGTGGGCTTGGGAAAGTAAACGAGTCCTTAGACTCTTCACTTTGTGAATCAGAAGAAACAACTAGGCTTGGGTTTAAGGGTAAGACTGAGGGTTGGACATTTTTGTTTTCAATTGGACTTGGGCTTTGAATGATTGGGCTGTGAGTTATTGGTCGAAACTGGCCAGGGATGAAGGGGTCACTTAATGGGTTAGTTGGGAAGGTAATTCTATCCGAATCATGGATAGTTATCCATAGAGCTCCATTTCCAAAATCATACTCATCCGACTCATCAAGAGATAAAGCCATTTTTGAAGGGAATAATATCTGATATTTGAATTTTGGTACGAGAGGGAGTGTTGGAAATTGATAGTTCAATATCAGTTGGGTCAATATTCTATAAATATGCTCTGAGAAAGAAGGGATAAAAGCATTACAATTAATGGTGTTTGGTTGAGAGAAGACAAGGGGGGCTTGAAAGTCTGGCATTAGATTTGGGAGAACAACAGCTAAATTTATGTCAATAAAAGAACAAAGGTTTGTTTTTTCTGGCTCCCTACTAAATAGCATTAAAGAAACAAGACTTTCTTTCTCAAAAAAAACCTTCACTTAACACTTTTGACTGAAACAAGATGGGTTTTGGCCTGTTTGAACTAGTTTTTAAACTAAAAAGAAAAGACTGAATGGGGGATAAAATACCTGGAGGGCTCAAACCTGCAGAGAAAACATTTGACTTTTGGAGTTTCTGAGAAAAAACTTTCTTTTCTATTTGCAGGTGAAGGTAAAGCAACTCAGTTTGCATTAACTCCATTCCACTTCCCCATTCCATTCCACTTCCCCATTCGTTTTCCACCTGCGGATTCTTCCACACTTGACTGAGTTTAATGGCTTCCCAGCTTGGACGCGCTTTGACCTTCCTGGGCCCCTGACTTTCGGAACTCAAACAGTTCTGAAATTTTCGTTTGTTCTTCCATGGCTGAGATTCTGACACACTTTGATGAAGTTTTTTAACATGCATATCATCTCTGGACTCCATACTAAGATCTTGATTCTGAGCGCCTTTGCCTTTTGATCTATCACTTTCACTCCTATTGCCTGCATTTGATCGTACAGCAAGCAATCCTGGTTGAGGGAAACCACGTCTTGCCCAGATTGGAATTTGACCATCTGATTGATCCTCCTCACTTGACGTATCATATGACCTCCTTTTCCTCTTCTGACTGCATGCACTTGGAAAATGGATTTTCTCATTTTTGGTTTTGGCAAAGGGGAAAATTGGGAAGATTGAGACGAGGAATCTGAGAAGTTCGAATTAAAAGGGATTTCTTCTGAGGTTATTTCCAGGAGGTCAAACCTTGAAGTTCTAAGGACCTCAATTCTTCTAAGACCTATGATTTTGTTTGTGTAACATGCTGTGAGGGGAAGTTGGATCATAAGATTTTCATAATTGATACAAACTTCTCTCATTCTTTTCCCAAACTGTCTCTGAGCATCATCAAGGGGCAGTTGCACTTGCTAACTTTATGCCCTATTTTACCACACTGCTTACAGAAAGTAAAAACACCTTCATATCTAAAATCTACCCATTGAAATAAACCCTCATTATATTTAAAAAAGAAACCTGGAACAAGTGGTTTATCAAGTTCAATTTTCACCTTCGCTCTTAAAAACTCTATTGGTCCTACTTCTAGAGAGGCAGAATCAAAGGAAATAACATTTCCTAATTTTTCTAAAGCTCGCCTAGCTACATGGGGATAATTGGAAGTAAGAGGAATACCTTCCACCCTAATCCATATAGGGGCTATAGAGAAATCAAAACTCCTGATAGCAGCGCTTGGGAACCAACATTTGAAAATTAGAAGAGCACATTGGTAACAAGCAGTACGCTTTGCTAGAAGATTATCACGATCATCCAAATTTGAACAGTAGAATAAAAAAGTTTTCCCAACTTTTTCCACTTTTATCTCATTTTGGGATATCCAACAGGTGGATACCCATGCTTGAATTTGTTCCATAGCAAAGTTTCTTGAGTCTTTGAATTTACCCATCACTGCTATTGGGAAGACCACATCAGATGGCATCATGTCACCAAATTCTGATTTTATTTTTGGCCCCATTTTTTCCAAAAGACCAGTAAAAGCATCATCAAAATCTGGGTACGGGTAATTCATGAAATTTAGAGCTAAACAGAAATTCTTTTTGTTTAGAAGAGAAGAAGAATTTTGAAGAAAGTGGAAAATAAGAGAAAGGAATCGGATAGGAGTTGGGTTAAAGAAGCAGAGATTTGAGAAGTAAAGAAGAAGAAGAAAATTCCAGACTGATAAGAAGAGTTGCTCTAAAATTTTAGAGAGAAATGCTCTAGTTTTTTATTTTCTAGAGAGATTTATAGTACTTACTAACATATGTATTCGGTTGGGGTCATGTTATTGTGTTTTTACATGATTCAGTAGAAAAACTACTCTTTTTGCTTTTATTTGCTACATTGTTATTGTGCGGTTTTCAAGACATTATTTAATCATTAATATCTCTTATTTTGTTTTAGTAAAAATTATAAAAATTAGATATTATGAATCTACACATCGAGACGAATCTAACAAGACCACACATGACTATATTTTTACTTATAGAAAAATCAAAATAATCGGTCAAAGTTAGTGGTTTCATTCCCAAAGCAACAATGTAGCAAATAAAAAAAAAAAGCGGAGGGAGTACTTTGTTATGCCAGATGTGAGAAAGAACAAATATTGAATGCAAAATTGAAAATAATCAGACACAGATTTAACGTGGTTCACCAACGGAGTGTTGGCTACGTCCACGGGCAGGGAGAGAATAATATTATTGATGAGAAGAATAATCAGAATTACAGAGGTGATTAATGAAAAATCGTCACTTAATAAACTAGGTTAAAAAACCTATTTATATGCAAACCCGGAAAATCGCGATCCGCGCTTCATTAAACCACCGCCCGATCGAGTCGGGCTGAAATCACCAAGCCAAAACACGTCGCGGGCCCGATCGGGCGAACATTGCCCGAGTCGTAGTTCGCTACGACGCCCCATTGGGCGAACCCGCCCGATGGCATCGGGCGCCCCACTCCCATAGCTCCTGCTTGGTCGCTGCCCCGCCCGATCGGGCGAGCCTGCCCGATCCGGTCGGGCGTGCCGACGAAATTGCCTCTGACCAGAATTCAAGGCATAACATCCTACAAATCTCCACCTTGACTTGAATCCTCTCACAATGAACCAGATAAACAAATAACAGATGCATTGAACACAATGCCCAGATTCTCCCTGCAACCAGATTTGCCCCGAAAGACAACCAGAACATATTTGTCCCTTAAGGACACCAGATTAGCCCCTAAAGGCCCCAGACTTGCCCCCGAAAAAAAAAGGGCAATCAACAATCACGAACATTGAGCAAGTTCAAACAATGTTGAAACTTACTCTGTGGAACAGGTTTAGTGAACATATCAGCAGGATTATCAGCAGTACCTACTTTCTTCACCTTAACCCTCTTCTCACTCCTCAGAAAATGATATCTCACATCAATGTGCTTAGTCCTTTCATGATGGATTTGATCCTTGGCTAAGCATATTGCACTCAAACTGTCACAATACACAATGGCCTGATCGTGATGCAAACCAAGATCACTAACTAGCCCCTTAACCATATTCCCTCTTTAGCAGCTGCTATTAATGCCATGTACTCTGCTTCAGTAGTAGACAAAGTAATTGTAGCCTGCAAAGTTGCCTTCCAACTAACAACAGAGCCACCAAGAGTAAATACATAACCAGTCATAGACCTTCTACTGTCTACATCTCCAGCATAATCAGAATCAGAATAACCAGTAACTAAACACTGAGCATCATTCCCATAAATGAGACCAACATCAGACGTACCTCGAAGGTAACGGAAAATCCTCTTGACTGACTGTCAATGCTCCTTACCATGATCACCCATGAACCTACTAACAACACTGGCTGCATGTGCAAGATCCGGCCTAGTGCAGACCATAGCATACATCAGACTCCCTACTGCACTAGCATAAGGAACCCTACTCATACACTCCTTCTCCTCAGCAGACTTGGGTGCAAAAGCAACAGACAAATGATTATTGGAGGCACTTGGAGTATCTATAGGCTTAGCTGTTGACATGCCAAATCTTGACAAAATCTTCTGAATGTAGCCTTTCTGTGACAAGAAAGGCTTCCTCTGATCTCTTTCCCTACAAATCTCCATCCCCAAAATCTTTTTCGCAGCACCCAAATCCTTCATCTCAAACTCAGCACTGAGAAGACCCTTCAACCTCTGAATATCAGACTTGGACTTTGCAGCTATAAGCATATCATCTACATACAAGATCAAATAAATCCATGATTCATCATTCAGCTTGTTGTGATACACACAACAATCATACGGACTCCTGTTGTAACCCAATTCAATCATATAGCCGTCAAACCTCTTGTACCACTGCCTACGAGACTGCTTTAGCCCATACAAGGACTTCTTCAGTCTGCAAACATAGTCTTCTTTATCAGGAACTTGGAACCCATCTGGCTGAGTCATATGAATCTCTTCTTCCAACTCCCCATGTAGAAAAGCTGTTTGCACATCTTGTTGCTCAAGTTCAAGATCCTGATGTGCAACTATTGCTAGTAACACCCTGATGGAAGTATGTCTAACCACTGGTGAGAAAATCTCATTATAATCAACTCCTTCCCTTTGAGTGAACCCTCTTGCAACAACCCGAGCTTTATACTTGACCCCCTCAGAAGGTGAAGTCCATTCCTTCTTCTTGAAAACCCATTTGCAGGTGACAATTTTTCTCTCCTTAGGACGCTTGACTAGCTCCCAAGTCTGATTCTTATCCAGAGACTCCATTTCATCTCACATAGCAGCGAGCCATTGAGCAGACTCACTACCTGAGACCGCTTCTTTGTAGGTGGATGGTTCCTGAATATCTACCTCCACCTCCTCAGTAACCTGCAGTGCATAAGCAACCATATCCTCAAAACCATACCTCCTAGGAGGTCCCACACCAACTCTTCTAGCTCTATCAGGTGCTATACTTGTTCGATGTGCTTCAGATGAGGTAAATGGATGACTAGAAGATTCAGATTCAGTAGCACCATGTTGATCTTCTCCACCTTGGTGCTGTAATTCACTCCCATCATAAGTGACTTCCAGCTCCACCTGTTTATCAACATCACTACCAACAGACACTACCATAGACTACACAGTGGGGTTAAGCATAGAACTTTCATCAAATATTACAATTCTGCTAAGTATTACTCGACTCTCAGAAGGTGACCAGATTCTATAGCCCTTAACTCTATTCCCAAAACCCACAAATACATCCTTCTTAGCTCTAGGTTCTAATTTACCCTCACTTACATGATAATAAACAGTAGAACCAAAAACTCTCAACAGAGAATAATCTGCAGGCTTACCAGACCACACCTCATAAGGTGTTTTATAGTCAATACCAGTGTGAGGTCCACGGTTGATCAGATAGCAAGCTGTGCTTACAGCTTCTGCCCAAAATCGTCTAGGTAACCCAGCATTAGAGAGCATGCACCTCGCTCTCTCCAACAAAGGTGTCGATTCATGCGTTACGCTACCCCGTTTTTTGTGGAGTATTCCCGACGGTATGATGGCGTGCAATCCCTTCATTCTTGCAGAACTCATTAAACTCAGACCAACAAAATTCCTGACCATTATCAGTTCGCAGTCTTTTGATCTTCCTTCCAACTTGATTTTCCACTAAAACCTTCTACTGCTTGAAGTTCATGAAAGCCTCACTTTTATGCTTCATCATAGTTACCCAAGTCATCCTTGAATAATCATCGATCATCGACACAAAATACATGTAACCTCCAAGAGACTCAACTCGGGAAGGACCCCAACAATCAGAGTGAATATAATCAAGTGTGCCCTTTGTAGTATGCACAGCCTTTGGAAACTTGCTGCGATGAAGCTTCCCAAACACACAATGCTCACAGAACTCTAAGTCCTGCACCTAGTGCCCACACAGAAGATCCTTTTTTGATAGAATTTGCATCCCCCTTTCACCCATATGTCCAAGTCTCCTATGCCACAACTTGGTCATATCCTCTCTGGGAACCTCAGATGATGCAACAGACGGGAACCCGTCAAGTAGAACCTTGAAGAAAATATAAGGTACCCTTTTTAATACCTTTCAGAACTACCTTCGAACCCTTGTAGACACTCATAACTCCACCTTCACCTTGAAAACTGAAACCTCTACTGTCAAGAAGACTCAAAGATATCAGATTCTTTGTCATTAGTGGAACATGCCTAACTTCGTTCAAGGTACAGAATGTACCATCATGAGTCCTCAATCTTATAGAGCCTATTCCAACTACTTTGCAGGTAGCACTGTTGGCCATAGAAACACTGCCCCCATCTATCTGCTCATAAGTTGAAAACCACTCCCTGCAGGGACTAATATGATACGATGCCCCACAATCAAGAACCCACACATCCCTATAATGTGACTGGTTATTAACAACTAGGGCCAGATCTTCCTCAGAATTACCATCGGTTTACGCGAGCAACTGAAACCTTCATTCTTGTCCTGCTTTGCTTCTTTTTTCTTAGGACACTCATTTTTCCAATGCCCCTTCTCTTTACAAGTAATTACGGACATCATTAGGTTTAGGACCCTTAGAATTCGAATTTTTATGGTTCGATTTCTTTTTACCGATTTTCCCCGTCCCTTACCCCGGTGACAACTAATCCAGGTGTCTGATTTTCTGTACTAGAACCAGATGCCTGATGACGGACTTCTCTAGTATGAAGAGCAGATCTTACTTCTTCTAAAGACAGACTATCTTTCCCAACAATAAAAGAATACACAAAATTCTCATACTATAAAGGCAAAGATACTAACAGAATTAAAGCAGCATCTTCATCATCTAATTTAACATCAATATTACGAAGATCTAGCAAGATAGTATTCAAATTATCTAGATGATCCCTCAGAGACATACCTTCCTGCATACGCAGGCTGAACAGACATTGCTTCAAAAGCAACTTGTTGGTTAGAGATTTCGTCATGTATAAACTCTCTAACTTCAACCACAGACCAACGCAACCTCTGTAATTATGTCGTCAAAAAGACATAGCATATTTTGAATGCGCCCCTCTCCCTCGGACCGGCCATCTCGGCGGTTTCTGAATCCGATGACTTCTTTGCCAACGGTGCCCACAACCCTTGTTGCTTCAGTAAAGCACGCATCTTGATCTGCCACAGACTGAAACTATTTCTCCCAGTAAATTTATCAATTTTTACATTCATCCCAGACATCTTTCTCACCCGGATCGAACACAAAGCTCTTGATACCAATTTGTTATGCCAGATGTGAGAAAGAACAAATATTGAATGCAAAATTGAAAATAATCAGACACAGATTTAACGTGGTTCACCAACGGAGTGTTGGCTACGTCCACGGGCAGGGAGAGAATAATATTATTGATGAGGAGAATAATCAGAATTACAGAGGTAATTAATGAAAAATCGTCACTTAATAAACTAGGTTAAAAAACCTATTTATATGCAAACCCGGAAAATCGCGATCCGCGCTTCATTAAACCACCGCCCGATCGAGTTGGGCGGAAATCACCAAGCCAAAACACGTCGCGGGCCCGATCGGGCGAACATTGCCCGAGTCGTAGTTCGCTACGACGCTCGATCGGGTGAACCCGCCCGATGGCATCGGGCGCCCCACTCCCATATCCCGTGCTTGGTCGCTGCCCCGTCCGATCGGGCGAGCCTGCCCGATCCGGTCGGGCGTGCCGACGAAATTGCCTCTGACCAGAATTCAAGGCATAAAATCCTACATACTTGTTAGTCTCGAATGTCCCCGGTAACTCAATAAGATAAATATGAGACTATATAGTTTGGGCTTGACGTTTTGTTATAAGCACAAGTTATAATTCATCTGTAAGTTCATGACATTACAAAGTAAGAGGTCACGGATTCGAGACCTAATCTTACACAAATTGTTTTATCATTCTCTAACGAAATGTCATGTTGGCATGTGAATGTCATTTTAAGCACAAAGAGGCGACACATCGTTGTGTAAGATGGGGTGACATATGACAGCATACAATGATTCCCCACGCGTTTTGATAATATACTTCCTCCGTTTCAAAATAGATGACATGGTTTGACTTTTGCATTATTCACATGCTCTTTTAACCGTGTTTTGTGATATTCACATAAGGAAAAATATAGTCATAAGACAATAAGGATGTAATTGTAGAGTTGACAATTAACATTTTATCGCTAGTATAAAAAATATTTGTTGGTTACATAATAACTTGTGCATTATTAAGGAGTTAAGAGTTTGGACCTCTTACAAATATTTTACCTTGTTATTTTAAAGTAGTAAAAAATATTTCAAATAAACACTATGTAAGCAATTGGGAGAAAGAATGAACACGTGGCAATGCCCTGGGTTTTTATATCATCTCTGACGGAAGATAGAGTACAAAATACGGATGTAGAAAATGATTAGAAGGTTTATATAGTACACTACATTTCAAATAACTTTATAAATAACTTTAAGCGTAATAGGCCAAAAATAGGGCCCAAACAAGAAATATGGAACACTATACCCCATATACCATAAGTTATTCCCTAGCCTTCGTGCTTATTCGAAGCGCCTAGCAACATATTCAAGGCATTCCAATAGCTACCTTTTCTCCGACTTCCAAGTACTAGCAAAACTAAGGGGATTGGCATAGGCCATGGCCTCCATCTTTTTTGATATCTATCAAAAATTGATGGTGAAAACACTAGTTATCATGTCTTAGTGAAATTACCCACCCTTCCTAGTCGAAAAATTTTACTATCAAGAGGTTTTGCCTATTAAGTTAGACTAGGTTTATTTTTGCGACATCCCAGTCTCCTTACATACAAAACTAAAAATTTAATATTGTTTTGTTTTTGGAATGGTTGAAATATTGAATTATGAGATTTTAGTTACATTCTCGATCAATATTACATTTTTAAACAAAAGTCAAATTATTAAGTAGTAGCTGCCCGTGGCATATATTAATTTTTGAGGTTATTATTTTAGAATTGGTCTTTTAAGAGACCGTCTACTCTTAGTTTAAAATTACGCAACAGCCCAAACCCAATATTAAAAAGAGAACGGACCACCTATCTATACGTAGTGACTACTTTAATCTATTTAGTGACAAATTTAATCTATTTAATGACTAGTTTAATCCATATATTAAGTAGTCACATTCTTTTATCAATTTAGTGACTAGTTTAGTCAATTTAGTAAGACTATCGGATTATTTTTTAAATTATTTGTGGTAGTTTGAGATTCAAAGGGAAACAAATAAAAGAGAAGAGAAGAGACGATTAGGTTGGTGCGAGATGTCTAAGGATAGTGTTGAGTTAGAGTGAGATGAAATGGGCTTGTTAGGATAATGTAGGTTTAAGTTTGTCTAATTTAGACCGCATATATTCTAATAATTTTTTATTATTTCAATGTTAAGAAATCATAAAAAAAACTTGTCATAAAAGATTATGTTCTATGTAAAATAAATTAAAGATGTTAAATATTAAAACTACGTACCATGTCAAACAAAATAAATACTTTTATATAAAAGTTAAAACTACTCCAAACATATAAATTGCTATTTAATGGAAGAAGTAAAAGATTATTTTTCGTAGCTGAGAATGGAACCCTTGTTAGCTGCCCTGTGGCATATACTACCTCTGATTTTTTTCTTAGTTGCAACAAATGCCTTTTTGCACAAATATTAAGTGAAGAGGAAAGAGAGTAAAATTTGACCCAATTACCCATACTTTTCGCATGTGGGGTAGGTAAAGTGATGATAAAATGGTCAAATTGCCCCAAAACCTTTACCTAGAAAGGAAAGTTGCATTAAAAAAACCACCTATAAATGAAAATTGTTGCAACTAAAAAAAATAAAAAGTTTTAATTTTTGACGTTATTATTTTAAAGTTGGTCTTGTAACCGCCTAATTTTAATTTTAAATTAGGCAACAACCGATCCCAATATTAACAAGAAAACGAACCACCTTTCAATATATAGTGACTAGTTTAATCTATTTAGTGATAAGTTTAATTTATTTAATGACCAGTTTAATCCATACATTAAGTAATTACATTCTTTTATCAATTTAGTGACTAGCTTAGTCCATCCGATAAGACTATCGAATTATTTTTTTCACAATTGTCTATGATAGTTCGAGATTCAAAGGAAAATAAAGGAAAGAGAAGAGAAGACTAGATTGGTATGAGATGTTTATGGATAGTGTTGACTTGTTAGGATAATACTCCCTCCGTTTCTTTTTAATCTACACACTTTCCTTTTTGATCCGTTTCTTTTTAATCTATACACTGTTGTTTTTTCTATTTTTGGTAACATGTCACATCTACTTTCTCCTCTTTTTCCACCCAAGTCATCCACTTTTTAATATTTTAACCCACTTTTTTAATTTCTCTCTCTCACTTTTCAGTTTCTCTCTCCACCATTTCAGTTTCTCTCTCATACTTTTACACTTTCTCCTTGGTTCTCCCCCAAAGTGAAGTGAGTAAATTAAAATGAAACGGAGGGAGTATAAGCTTAGGTTTGACCTCATATTCTTATAAATTTTTTATTTATTCTAACATTAAGTACACAAAAATGTCATAAAAGATTATTTAAAATTAAATTAAAGATGTAAAACATAAAAGTTACCACGTCAAACAAAATAAGTACCTTTATATAAAAGTTAAAACTACTCGAAACATATAAATTGCTAAGAAGAAAAAGGTACTTTTCCGTTGCCGGGAATCGAACCCGGGTCTCCTGGGTGAAAGCCAGATATCCTAACCGCTGGACGACAACGGATATTAATGTACAGGGTATCCTGGATAAATAATTTGGGAAAGAAGTTTCCGCTATCCACCACCCAGTTGCCCAACTTCCTACAAAATGTAAAGGGTAAACTATTTTGTTTAACAAAAAATGTAAAAGTTTAAGGGTACATATTATTCAACTTATTTTCATTTGCTATAACATACTGTAAATTTATCTTAGCTTAACCTAAATTCATTTTTTTTTACGTTGTGTTTGATCTTTTTGAACTTTATACATTGTAACTCTAAACTTTAATTTTAGGAAAATTTGTCAAAAAAATCCTTTTAAAGGTTCAATTTTGCGAGAAAAAACCTTTTAAAGTATTCTTTGTGAAAAAAAACCACAAACTTGATTTTTCTTGCAAGATGAAACATATTCCCATTTTCCGGTGTGGTCTTTCAGATTCATAGGGGTGGTGCTGCAGTTAACGAAAATAGGGGGTTAAAGAAAGATAGAAGGGTCAGCGCTGCAATTGAGAAAAACACACCGGAAAATGGGAATAGGTTTCTTCTTGCAAGAAAAATTAAGTTTGTTGTTTCTTTTCGCAAAGAGTGCTTTATAAGGTTTTTTTTCGCAAAATTGAACCTTTAAAAGGTTTTTTTTGGCAAATTTTCCTTAATTTTATAACATTACACAAAATACTCTTACACCAAATACCAAGCATTAAAGTTTGGGACTTTTTTACCACATGGATATAGGGTAGGATTCTTTAGCCTTGTTACTCAACTGGGATTTGGTATCATCCTCGGAGATTAAAGATTGAGTGGGATTTGGGGTAAGATTTTCCATTATTAACAGTATTTTGTGTGACGTTTACAGAGTTTAGGGGTACAATGTGGAAATTAAATTTAAAAAAAATCGGTACAACGTAGACTTCCATAAAACACAGAGGCACTACGTAGAAAATCTCTAAAGTTTTAGAGCCTATGTGACTTTAATTATTATAACTTACTGAAACATATTAGATTATCTGAATTAATCTCAATCTGTCTGAACTTATTTTTTCTGAAAACAGTCTAAATAAGTTGAATAGTTTGAAATTGAAATCTATTACTTTCTCATTTGCAAAGTGCATGCTATCCAATGCACTACTTTGATCCTTAATATCTCTAATTTTCTATAAGTAAAAATAATTAAAAGTTGATATTATGAAAGTATACATTAAGATGAATTAAATAAGATCCCACTTGGTTATCTTTTTCTTATGCATTTGTGAGAGAATATGTGATAAGGTTGGTAGATATATAATGGTTACTATGCAAATGTTGCATCTATTAATGAACGGATGAAGTATTACTTGGAGTACTCTCTTGAATTGGTGATTAAAATAGTATATCAGTATATGCTCCCTTCGATCTTTATTAGTTTACCCGTTTCTTTTGCACAGAGTTTTAGAAGAAATAATGTTGTGGGACATAGAAAGAAAGAGAGACTATTATTTTATAATAAAGTTGAATGTATGTGTGATGAAAAGTTAGTGGTCCCATTCCAAAAATAGAAACAAAAGAATTGGGTAAACTAATAAGGGACATCCCAAAAAAGAAATACGGGTAAACTAATAAAGACCGGAGGGAGTACATAGGAAAAAAACTTTGATAAGACCGTATCGGTCATGAAATTACTGAGATGGTTGAGTGCACTCACCGATCACCATCCAAATATTTTTCTCCAATTCTTGAAACTTAATTTCCAATTCTCAACTGAGGACTTGTTTGGTTCACCATAGGAAGTAAAAAATCCCATAAATTTTGAATACTGAGAATTAGAGAACTCTTACAAGAGTTCTAGAGAGAGAAAATGGTAGAAAGAAGAAATCTATTAAGATTGTGTTGAGGCATGTAGTGTTTTGATGATGGTAAACAAATCATGATTATCTAACTAACATGTGTGTTTGAGATGTGCATATTACGTTACCATAGAACAAGTCATGAAAGGTTAAATATATCACATCATGAAGAAATCCAATAAGTAAAGTTCCGAGGAAGAAATCCAAAGAGAGAAGAAGTTTGATTATACAGATGTGCTGCTAGATTTTATGTAAGTTCCTAAGATGGAACCAAGCATGAAGAGTTCAAGAAAAATGTTATAGAAGCAAGCACAAACAAAGTTCCTAGAAAAGTTCCTAGAAGGAACACAAACTGAGCAGTTCCTAGGTATATCCTAAGAGGAACATTGAATATGCGGTTCCTCGAATGGGAGCGATTCTTTGAGTCGGAGCAGTTCTGCGTGGGAGCAGCTTCCTGAAGTTTCATAGTTGAAACAAGCAGTTCCTGAGCAGGAACTATAGGTGCGAAGTTCCTTAAAGGAACTAGCACGTCGAAGTTCCAGAGGTGGAGCTATTGCATGCGGTACCTGAGTTGGAGCAGCATGGGGCATGAAGACAGGAAGTATGAGTTTATTTTCTAGGATTCATGTAAGTATGTGGAAACGTAAAAGGTAAAGGAACAAGGTGCCAAAAGGAACTCGTGGAACTTAGAGTCAAAAGTATTTTAAGAGTCAGTAAGTTGTTGCATATTATTATCTTAATCTGTAGGATTTATTTAGAGTTTGTTTCTTAATAAATCTCCACTTGATTAATTATTTTTAGATAATATGCATTAGTTGTTTTAGGATAAGTTTTTGTTTTTAAATAAAAGATAAGTTTTAAATAAAATATTTTTTAAATAAAATCGGTTTTTATTTTAGATTATGATTTTGATATCTTTTGTTTATTTAATCTTATCTTATCAGTTTTGGAAAATAAAACGTACGCCTAGATCTATAATACGTTCAATGAGTTTTTGAGATTACGTACAATGAGTTTTTGTGAGTGCAGGAACTTGTAGACACGAGTTCCTGTACAAACTGGAACTCATGTATTCAGCCTTAGGAACAACAAAGTAATTCTATAAACTGACCGTGTAGTGTGATAGTTTAAAGAGTAAGTCTTTTTTGTTTCTTTGTTAGTTAGACTCAGATCCTATTAATTAGGAAGTTAGTTTAGGAAAAGATTTTATTTAGATTTTCTGTTTTAGAAAAGATATTATTTTTAAGTAAAAATTTTATCTTTTATATTTTCGGTCAACTAAAAATAAGGGATTTAATTTGTGAAAAATCTTTTAATAAAATAAAAGATATTTTAGTTTTCAGTTTTAATTAATAAATTGATTTTCAAGTACACGTTCAATAGTTTACTTATTTTCCAAGATTCTATAAACCACACGTTCTCGTACACGTTCAAAATGAACGTGGTGTTAGTAGAAGATCATGGAACGTGGTCCTCTAGTTGAGGAACATCATGGAAAAATGGTTTACCCACTAACACATGATTAATCTCACGTTTATTCTAAATGACTGCTATAAATATACAAGTTCAATTAAGTTTCAAATTGTCTGATTGGTGTCTTTCCATAGTGTCTGACTTATGTCATTCCATAAGGTCTGGCTTAAGGAATAAAGTTACAGTAAGAATTATATTTTCTATTCCTTGTTTTGAGTCAGTTCCTGTGAGTTCCAAGTTACTAAGAGTGCCATGTTCCTTTACAGTTCTTCAGTTTCTATATACTAGAGTTAAACCAAATTATCAAGCGTCTGTATATGAGTTGGGATTAAAAGGTTTGAGTGAACTCTTGTAATGGGAACTTGGTAAAGGGTTTGAGTGAATTCTTGTATCAAGTTCGAGTTAGGAACTTGGATAAGTTCTTGTTGTTTATGCGTAGACTTGGGGAGAAGTCTATCCAGGGGTGAAGGGTTTGAGTAAACCAGTTGTAAAGAGTTGTGGGAACTCTTAAGGGACTTAGAGTTAAGTCTAGAGAGCTAAAGTTCCTAGTGGAACTTGTGAGAGAGTTGGGGTTCTGAGTGGAACTTGCGCATGTAATAGGTTGTAACAAAGGAGGTTCCCTATTATAGTGAAGAGTTTAAATCCTGAGGAGTTCGTGGTTTTTCTTCTTGTATTGGGACAAGAAGTTTCCACGTAAAAATCTCTCTTGCACATTGAGTTCCTTATTGCTTATGTTTTAAATTCCGCATTATTTGGCAATAAGTTCCACACTACAATTCACCCCCCCTCTTGTAGTTCCTTTCGAGTTAACAATTGGTATCATAGCCGGAACTCGTTGAAAAGCAGGCAACCCTGCTGAGTGAAGTTCCTGCAAGAAGAAGGAACCCGCACGAGAAAGGAACTCCACCCTACGTCATTCAAAGGAACAAGTGGAAGCTGACTTTTTTATCATCAATTTAAAGTCACTCAAGGACTATCAGCCACCCCTTTGATGTAAGTATCTCTTCCTTGAGATATTCTTTATACGCATATATTAAATTGGAACTTGTTCCTTAGAGTATTTCTAGTAAAATGGTTTTATTTGGATTTGATGTTTTTATAGCAATTTTGGATAACTTTAAAACTGTTTTCTAAAAAAAAAAATACAAAATTAAGATTTCCAAATTGTTTTTTAAATTTCAAAGAATCAGTATACTAGAAATGGTCCAAGGAACTATTCGTATTGGAACAATGCATATTGTCACTCTTGGAACTTGGTTTCCCTATGAAAGGGAACTTTATTCTTTAGGCAGTGTAATTTATCGTTATTTCATTTATTTGCCAAAAGAATAGTTTTTCCATGCATTTTGAGTATATTGAACATTTATTATATGGATGCATGTTTGTTCTTAGTAGTAGAGATAGTCATACAATCTTTACCGGTTGAAGTATAGATTTTTGCCTTATCTTACTAACAAGAAAGGACCCAATATATATTGGGTACCAAAGATCAAAAAGTTACTGGTTCTGCAGGCTATGTGAGAAAAAATAACCAATAAATGATGACAAAATGGTTATTTGTGTACTTGGACAAGTATATGAGTTTCTCTATAAAAACCTTTAAAAGGGGTATGTAGAAGGTGATACATTTGTTTAAATAAATGGGTAAGACACCTTTACAACATCTTGCATATCTTGGTCATTTATATAATATGTATATATCTTTCACAAGTTTATTTGCATCTTGATGTTCCTTGTCACTAATGCAAATTTGTGAAAGGTTAGAAAAGAGAAGTTATTATACAAGTTTATATATATTGTCTTCTCTTAATATGTTGTGCAAGATATTAATGTTTATTTTGTAGGTTTGATAATTGAGGTAACTAAAATATCAAAAGCATAAAAATTAGCTTTGGATCAAGGAACTCAAACTTTAATTAGGTGGAATTAATAGTATTCCAAGAACGCTGAAATGAATCAACAGGTTAGGAACAACTAAATGTTTTCACAAGGTGAAATGGTCTATACTAGCACGAGTTCTTGTTCCTGTTCCTATATATCCGAGTTCCCAAGAGAAACACACTAGTTGTTGACTACTCTTCTGTCATTGAATGTTGAACCTACTGGACTTAAAGCTAGAACGACATTCTAAAGGGAGTACTCTACTAAGGAACTTTATGTTTATTCCATTTTTGTGCTTGAATTATGTTATCTCTTTTGACTAACCTACTAACATTAAGATGCACAAAGTATTTCTTTTTGGGTTTGTTTTACAGAGTATATTTCATAGTTTATACAACCCAAATGAAGGAACAAGTTCATGTTCTTCCATCAAAGGAACGAACACATTGGGAACAAGTTCCTGAAATTAATAAGAGAGCTCCAGAGATTATCTTTGAGATAGAAGATTCCATATGATGGCAATGCCTAGGAACTTGGTTGCAATTCCAGATGAGTTTGATGATGTATGCAGGAACAAGGTATTGATTATAAGGCGAATATAATGAATGGAACTTTGGAAGACATGGCAGAATACTCTTTGCTAGTGTTTTGCAAATGAACAAATAAGAAAAAGCAATCGATATCACTTGCTAAATCATCAACAAAGGAATGATTAGAAGTTGATCAACAAGACATCCTATGAGATCTTCAAAGGAGAAAACATTGGTATTATGTTCTTAAGCGTTTGATTTTAAGTGTCTTGGTAATTAATTGCAATAAGAATCATCTAAGGAACTTTAAAAATAGAAGCAATGAGGTTGTGTTAGAACGCACCTCTAATTGTTAGAAACACAGAGTTTATAGCAAAATGATATATAATGTGTTATTAAGAGTTGACATATTTGTTATGAGACTAACTTGTTTTTTCCAGTAAACAGGTTAAAGATGTTTTTTAATTTTTTATGTTGAACTTACAAGTTCCTATAGAGCTAGAGTTCCTACATATAATATGTCACTCTCAAAAGCAACAATAGCCAGCTATATGACCTCATGGAGAAGAGCTTAAAAAGTGAAGATTCAGTTCAAGTTCATAAAATAAAAGTTCAACTCAATGAATATGTGGAAGCGAGTTCCTATTAGATTAGTATGAACAGACAGTTCCAATAACCGAGTTCCTTGATTCTAACTGGAACATAAGAATTATTCCTACGTCTCATTCACAGAGACATCGGCAAAGGAACTCTATACAGGTTAGTTGTTGAGAGGAACAACTAAACAATGGTATTGGCTTTGAGGAAACTTTTATCCATGTAGCTAGGTCATAAGATAATTGTCTATTATTTTTTCTTCTTGCTTACATGGGATTTAGATTATTCTCAATAGATTTTTAGGGCGTTCAAACTAAATTTTATTGCTGGAAAATCTATGAGGAACAACATCAAGTTTCTACTTCAAAAATGATTTCAAAATTTACAATAATTTCTGTTTTCAAGAGGAATTGACTTAGTAGTTGTATATTGTTATATGGATAATATTTTTGGTACAACTAACTATTTTATGCAAGGGTTTTTGCTAACCTTATAAGCAAATGTGTACGTGAGCATGATAAGTGAACACAACTACTCTCTTGGAATATAATGATGCAAGGACAAAAATATGTCAAGGAACTTCTGAAGAAGGATGAGTATGAGTCAAGTTGGTATGAAAGTTTCCATCAGATGTGAAGACATCAAAATGATGGAACTAGCAGTTTAGAAACTCAAAAATAAGTCATCAAAATCAGTCCAGTACTTGAGGTAATTTTATATTCATGGTGAGATGTGACTTAAGTTATGATGTTCCTATTCACATTGTATCATGATTAATAAATTACATTGTTAAATTATTAATCTGAATGCATAACTTTTATAGGTCTTGCTTTAAATGATGTGAATATATGTTCTTTATAGTTTCACCTATTCATGGACTGTTTAGAGGAACAAGACTTGATGAAGTATGACTTAAGCGTAAACATGTTCTTTTCCAAAAAGTTTTGTCGAATTGGGTTCTTACACATACTAAAATTGAAGTGATTATATGCACACTAGCGTAAATATGTTACACTTAATTTTTTGTGTCGTAAAGGCATACTCACTTGCCTAAGAGTGTTAGAGGTCCCATAATAGAACTGTGGATGCTGTCAAACATGAAAGTCCTAAGTTGCCAAAGGTACAATGAAAGAAACATTGATGGAACAAGACAGGTAAATTCCCATAATATATTTCATTTAACCTTTAGAGGGAACAAACCTATTCTTAGCAAACTATCACCAGTTCACACCACATTTCTTCAAATACCCTTTGATTGATTAATTCCTCATTCCATTCATATCATGTCACTTTAAATCTCCTATTTACCATGTGCTCTAAATTAAAATTCATGACTTTTTATGGTTCAATGATGCATAAAGAGTGATAAATGGTAAATACATTTTGAGGGGGAAGTTATGGAAAAAGTGAGAAGCAAGTATTTTATGTTTTATCAAGTGATGCTCAGAAGGATATATCATTAGATGGAACTACTCATATAAGTTCGTATTGATAAAGGAGTAGTAAGGAACTCAGGGGGAATAAGGAAGGAATCAGTATATATGTTTTCATTCTTAGTGGCGGATTTCACGTATGTGTGAGTAAGCAATTACTTATTTGTGGTAGGTAAACGTAACATTCTAGGAAAAGTGCAACAATTTGTAATGACACCCTTGTTTTTAAAAAAAAACAAAAACAAAAAAAAAAAAAAGGTAAAAAAAAAAAAGAAAAAAGTAAACAAGGGTGATCAAATCTTTATTCTTTCCTAGAAGTCAATATTTCATATATATGGTTGTGAAAATGTTTACTCATGGATTTGATGATTTAAGAAGAGGGAGATAAGCGAAAGATTGGAAGAACTTGATTACAAAGATAAATTCGTTCAAGTTTCTTCGGGTAATGAGTTCCTCATGGTTGGTTGGTTGAGTAAAAGTGAACTTAATTGATACATATCAAGGTGTGTGCGGGGTTTGGCAGAGATTTCAAAAGTGTAAAGTGAAGTAATCAACTCTAATTATTGTTGAGAACCTCTTATTAAAAGTCTAAACCATAGAGCACACAATATCTCTCAAGTTCCCTCTACTCAAATTATTCCATAAACTTCTTTCATATTCTTTGAGCCGGATATTACAATGTCCTATCTCTTAATCCATTCTTGACTTTCAAATCTGATTTTTTCTTGACTTTTATTTAATTATTTGTCAAGTTCCTTCGATGGTTTTGAAGTTGGGTCTTTGGATTGTTAGTTGGAAATTTGTGTAGTACATGTATCCTAAGTTTGAAAATTGAGATTCTTGAGGCTTTTGGGAGTAACAGGTGTTTAACCTTTATGGTGGTAAGTGTAGCATATAACAATATGTGTATATGATTTACCTAAAACAAAATGTGTGTAAGATGATCCTTTTCGATAATGACAAAAGGGGGAAGAATATGTATGATGCTTATAGTCAAGCATAGTTAAGTCTAAATCCTTAAATGATGAAAGTTCTTTGTATGATGTGTTTATCTTATATTGATATTTCCTTCATATACATGCATGACTTGTTTGTTAAGGGGAAATAATGTACATCATTTATTATTTAATTTGTGATAAGCATCATTTGTTTGTCATCATCAAAAAGGGGGAATATTGTTGAGGCATGTAGTGTTTTGATGATGGTAAACAAATCATGATTATCTAACTAACATGTGTGTTTGAGATGTGCATATTACGTTACCATAGAACAAGTCATGAAAGGTTAAATATATCACATCATGAAGAAATCCAATAAGTGAAGTTCCGAGGAAGAAATCCAAAGAGAGAAGAAGTTTGATTATACAGATGTGCTGCTAGATTTTATGTAAGTTCCTAAGATGGAACCAAGCATGAAGAGTTCAAGAAAAATGTTATAGAAGCAAGCACAAACAAAGTTCCTAGAAGAGTTCCTAGAAGGAACATAAACTGAGCAGTTCCTAGGTATATCCTAAGAGGAACATTGAATATGCAGTTCCTGAATGGGAGCAGTTCCTGAGTCGGAGCAGTTCCTGCGTGGGAGCAGTTCCTGCGTGGGAGCAGTTCCTGAAGTTTCATAGTTGAAACAAGCAGTTCCTGAGCAGGAACTATAGGTGCGAAGTTCCTTAAAGGAACTAGCACGTCGATGTTCCAGAGGTGGAGCTATTGCATGCGGTTCCTGAGTTGGAGCAGCATGGGGCATGAAGACAGGAAGTATGAGTTTATTTTCTAGGATTCATGTAAGTATGTGGAAACGTAAAAGGTAAAGGAACAAGGTGCCAAAAGGAACTCGTGGAACTTAGAGTCAAAAGTATTTTAAGAGTCAGTAAGTTGTTGCATATTATTATCTTAATCTGTAGGATTTATTTAGAGTTTGTTTCTTAATAATCTCCACTTGATTAATTATTTTTAGATAATATGCATTAGTTGTTTTAGGATAAGTTTTTGTTTTTAAATAAAAGATAAGTTTAAATAAAATATTTTTTAAATAAAATCGGTTTTTATTTTAGATTATGATTTTGATATCTTTTGTTTATTTAATCTTATCTTATCAGTTTTGGAAAATAAAACGTACGCCTAGATCTATAATACGTTCAATGAGTTTTTGAGATTACGTACAATGAGTTTTTGTGAGTGCAGGAACTTGTAGACGCGAGTTCCTGTACGAACTGGAACTCATGTATTCAGTCTTAGGAACAACAAAGTAATTCTATAAACTGACCGTGTAGTGTGATAGTTTAAAGAGTAAGTCTTTTTTGTTTCTTTGTTAGTTAGACTCAGATCCTATTAATTAGGAAGTTAGTTTAGGAAAAGATTTTATTTAGATTTTCTGTTTTAGAAAAGATATTATTTTTAAGTAAAAATTTTATCTTTTATATTTTCGGTCAACTAAAAATAAGGGATTTAATTTGTGAAAAATCTTTTAATAAAATAAAAGATATTTTAGTTTTCAGCTTTAATTAATAAATTGATTTTCAAGTACACGTTCAATAGTTTACTTATTTTCCAAGATTCTATAAACCACACGTTCTTGTACACGTTCAAAATGAACGTGGTGTTAGTAGAAGATCATGGAACGTGGTCCTCTAGTTGAGGAACATCATGGGAAAATGGTTTACCCACTAACGCATGATTAATCTCACGTTTATTCTAAATGACTGCTTTAAATATACAAGTTCAATTAAGTTTCAAATTGTCTGACTGGTGTCTTTCCATAGTGTCTGACTTATGTCATTCCATAAGGTCTGACTTAAGGAATAAAGTTACAGTAAGAATTATATTTTCTATTCCTTGTTTTGAGTCAGTTCCTGTGAGTTCCAAGTTACCAAGAGTGCCATGTTCCTTTACAGTTCTTCAGTTTCTATATACTAGAGTTAAACCAAATTATCAAGCGTCTGTATATGAGTTGGGATTAAAAGGTTTGAGTGAACTCTTGTAATGGGAACTTGGTAAAGGGTTTAAGTGAATTCTTGTATCAAGTTCGAGTTAGGAACTTGGGTAAGTTCTTGTTGTTTATGCGTAGACTTGGGGTGAAGTCTATCCAGGGGTGAAGGGTTTGAGTAAACCAGTTGTAAAGAGTTGTGGGAACTCTTAAGGGACTTAGAGTTAAGTCTAGAGAGCTAAAGTTCCTAGTGGAACTTGTGAGAGAGTTGGGGTTCTGAGTGGAACTTGCGCATGTAATAGGTTGTAACAAAGGAGGTTCCCTATTATAGTGAAGAGCTTAAATCCTGAGGAGGTCGTGGTTTTTCTTCTTGTATTGGGACAAGAAGTTTCCACGTAAAAATCTCTCTTGCACATTGAGTTCCTTATTGCTTATGTTTTAAATTCCGCATTATTTGGCAATAAGTTTCACACTACAATTCACCCCCCTCTTGTAGTTCCTTCCGAGTTAACAGATTGAAATGTGTTTCTTACAGTAAGAGAAAAGAGCTGAGCTTACAGCTATTTATATCCTAGTTACAATAGAGAGAACTAGAATTAGTTAGAGGAAGTAACAAACTTCTTATTACAATAACAGAAATGTAATAACAGAATCTAACTAATTACACTTTTATTCTTCATATCCCCTCTTCAAGCTGGACATGATTGAAGTCAACAAGTCCAAGCTTGGCAGCAAGATACTGATGTTGTGGACCTGGTAATGCCTTTGTCAGCAAGTCTGCAAGTTGATCTTGACTTGAAAGATGAGAAGTTTGAAGAAAACCAGCTTCTACTTGCTCCCTGACATAGTGACAATCCCTTTTTAGATGTTTAGTCCTTTCGTGAAATACTGGGTTCAGAGCAATGTGTTCAGCAGCAGTATTATCACAATATAAATAAATAGGAAGAAAAACATGCACTTTTAAATCTTGTAATAATCCTTCAAGCCAAACCACTTCAGAAGCAGTACTAGACATACTTCTATACTTTGCCTCAGCAGAAGATTTGTTGACTGTTTTCTGCTTTCTAGTTTTCCAGGACACTAAATGATTCCCAACAAAAATACAATATGCACTGGTAAAATGAAACAATCCAAGATTGAGAGTACTTTTTAAGTATCCAACAACATACATTGCTGCCTGTAAATGTGGCTTCTTGGGACAACTTAAGATTTGACTTAAGTGTTGAGTAGCATAAGATTCATGTAGAATAATTGCTTATTGCGGCGGTCATTAAGTGGCCTATTGCTGCGGTTTTAGCGGCGCCGCAATAAAAATTACCTATTGGTGCAGTTTTTAACCGCAGCAATACGTCAACTTATTGCTGCGGTTTCTTACCAAAACCGCAGCAATATGTATTTTTTTATATTAAAAAATGTACACCTATTGCTGTGG
Source organism: Beta lomatogona (assembly GCA_947646795.1). Classification (NCBI taxonomy): domain Eukaryota; kingdom Viridiplantae; phylum Streptophyta; class Magnoliopsida; order Caryophyllales; family Amaranthaceae; genus Beta; species Beta lomatogona. Next base: position 39,361 of record CANSNZ010001384.1, on the reverse strand, counting down.
TTTTTCCCCAAAACCGCAGCAATAAGTGCACGTTTTTAAAAAAAAAATAACTTTTTGAAATTTAAATATTCATACTATTTTCAATGTTAAGATGCAAGTAAAACAAAAAGTAACTAAAACAAAGTAATACTCCAGCAAACACTACAGCGAAACATGAAATAGGCATTAAGTAGAAAATACAAAAATCACAATGCCTAAAAGATAAAATTAAAATGAAAAATGAAATTAAAATAAAAAATGAAAATGAAAAATTATAGTGCCACAAAAAAATTACAGTGCCACAAACAAATTACATATAAAAATGAAAAAATAAAATAAAATAAAAAAATTACAGAAGTTGAGAAAATCGAGCCACTACCAGCGAAGTAGTGTTGTGCGAACGCCTTGGAGCCAGAATCGCTGGTAGTTGTGCGAACGCCTTGGAGCCAGAATCGCTGGTAGTTGTGCGAAGGAGGAGATCTCGGCCAACACAGTTTGTTGTGCGAACGATGAAAATCCCGCGGCACTGAATGAGAGGAGTGAGGAGTGAGAAACCAAGTGAGAGAGGCAGCGGAGAAGGAGATCTGGCGAACGGAGGAGCGCAGGCTGGTGGTCATCGTTGTGCGACGCAAGCGGGGAACACTCGTGGTCGGCGTTGTGCGAAGGAGGAGCACGGAGGAGGACGAGGAGGAGCACGGAGGAGGACGAGGAGGAGCACGAAGGGTTGAGAGTAGAAGCGCAGCAATGGACAAGTAGGAGGATGAACTGTTAAGAGGATGAGAGGAAGAGAAAGGATAGAAAACGGCTGATGAGAGGAGAGTGAGGAGAGAGGAAAGAAACCCTAATTGGACCGTGTCTTATATTATTTTTAAGTTTATTGCTGCGATTTTTTTAGGAACCGCAGCAATAAGTTCAAATATTATTAAAAAAATATATATATTTTAATCTATTGCTGCGGTCCTTGGAAGAAACCGCAGCAATAGATTTTGTCAGATCTGGTCAACACAGTTTGAGTTGTTACCGTAGAGGTATATTGCTGCGGTTTCCACAAAAAACCGCAACAATAGATTTATTTTCGAATTTTTTTTTTTACGCGGTTTATTGCTGTGTATGGGTAAAACCGCAACAATACCACCGCAGCAATAAGCAAAAATTCTACTAGATAAATCAGGCCTTGTGATGTTAAGATACAACAACCTGCCAACCAACTTTCTGTACTGTTCTGGTTCATCTAAAACATCACCCAATTCAGTAGATAAACCCAGTCTTTTAGGTAATGGAGTACTAACAGGTCTGGAATGATCAAGATTTAAATCTTTGATCATGTCCAATATATACTTCTTCTGGCTAAGTAAAATTCCTGAAATATTTCGAATGATTTCAATACCCAGAAAATACTTACGTTCCCCTAAGTCTTTGATAGTAAAAGCTTGATCCAAAGCAACCTTTATCTCATCAATTTGTGCTTGTGAAGTGCCAGTCAAAAGCATGTCATCAACATAAACCAGCAAAACAATGAATTCACCTTGAAAATCTCTAGTAAACAAAGAGTAATCTTGTTTAAATTGAATGAAACCAATAGAAACCAGAAATTTATTGAGCTCTTTATTCCATTGCCTGGAAGCCTGTTTAAGACCATAAAGAGATCTTTTAAGATGACACACCTCATCAGATGTAGCTTTATCATAGCCTAAAGGTGGCTTCATATAGACTTCCTCCTCTAAATAGCCATGGAGGAATGCATTCACTAGAGGAAAAAAGCCCAAGGGCTGCGGTCAAAAGGGGCCCAAGGGCTGCGTTTTTTGACCGCAGCCATTGGACTAGCAGCCCTTAGCATTTAGGAAGGGCTGCGGTTAAAAACCGCAGCCCTTAACGCATTAAGGGCTGCGGTCAGGGCAAAAACCGCAGCCCTTGGTGGGTTAAGGGGCTGCGGTTAAGGCCCAAAACCGCACCCTTGATGAGTTAAGAGGCTGCGGTTTTGGCCCTTAACCGCAGCCCTTAATGCGCTAAGGGCTGCGGTTTTTGCCCGAACCGCAGCCCTTGTGACCCAAAAAAAAATAAAAAAAAAATTTTTTTTTTTTTTGCATTTTTTCGTCCTAAATGTTCCCAAACAATTATACATATATAAAAGTTTCATTTTTCATTACAAATTATGTTTTTTACACAAATATAGAGAAAATAATAACTGAATTACATTAGTTCGAGGTTGCCCTCGATTGTTCGAATTGCAATATATGAGCAGGATCACAAATATCTAAAAATAAACCAACAAAAGAACAGCCATGAAGGCAATACAACAACTCCACCAAGACTAGCATCCGAATCCCTCAAAACCTGACAAATAAAACCAAAATGGAAAAAGCAATTGATTCCATGAGAATGTGTTACAACATGAACATGAAGTGAGCAGGTTTATTTTACAGCGGGAATAGGATGAGCAACCTCAAATTGAGAGTGAAGTTCATCCCTTGTCATATTATTAATACTAATAAATGGAAAAAGCTAGTGACTAGTGGCATAGATATATCATATATCCATCCAGATTTATCTAAGTAAACATAATAAAGGAAAACGAAAAGAATACCCAGGGGCAGCAACATTAGAAAGCATCATGATCAAATCGCCATCGCAAACGCAGCTCATCCACATACGCGGCTCATCCATCTCCCCGCAACGAATAGGTAATGTAGCAAGACCGACTTGATTTACAAACCTTGGTCTATCCACTACTGAACATAAAAGAACACTTATGAAAGATCATAAAAGTTCCAGAGGGTCAATGTAATTGCTACAAGTATCCATCCACTGAAAACGAATCTGCAGTCCAGATCAATCAACGAAATCAATGTCTCCACAACAATTGCAAAACAAACCAATTCAGAAAGTAAAATAAAGGAATCGGGATAGTCTAACCTTGTACTTTTCCACTAGTAGGCTTGAACCCATCATCCCGGGTCCTCACTTGTCACACGTACGGCAATACGGTGACCTTTTGGTTTCACAGACCGTGCCTTATCAAAATCAAAAGGAGTAGCCACAACTGATGTTTTTCTCCAAGCATCATATCCCCCACCATGTTCCTTACCATAAAATCGCCTAATTTCTATTTTGAAATTGCACAAACAAGTCATCTCACAAACGGGAACAAGATGGAGTACAAAAATATATAGTCAGAAAGGGAGCCAGTCATTTACCATGAATTTTCCAAAGAGGATACCCATGCCAACCGCAACTTGGCAGTGGAATATTTATTTCAAAGAATCCACTCAATAACGGGTGCTCCACCTGCATTTGGCATATGCAAGAAATTTAGAATGTGGCACATTATATCCAACATTTTCTTCAAATAACAATGAATAGGAAAAAAAAAAGTGAAAGATGCATAATTTAGTTAAAAAGAATGAGATTTTGAATGTGCAGGTGCAAGTGTGCAGCTGAATATAACTTCACAAGGCATGGTTGATGTTACTTGAAAGATGGGAATAAACATATATCATGATCTGTCGGGAAAAAAAAAACAAAACATTTCAACAAAGCAAGGCGTGCAATCAGGACATTCTTTGGGGAGATTGTTCAAGTCTAGAGGAAATTAGGTCGAAATATCGAAGTATGCATCATCCCTACATTTTCTTTCCTGATTCATTATCTCACGTTCATAAAATGTGCAAGTGAGTACATCCTGGCTGCTAATGAGAAGGTCAGGGTGCTCTGTACCTGTAGCCGAGGGTTCAGCTCAAGGAAATAATACTCGCCGTTTCCATGCTTTGTACAAATATTCAACGGTTCTTTGCTCCAACATAATTTACACAATTGGCCAACCTTCTAGCTGCCTGTTTGAGCTTCTTAACTGTTTCTGCTGAAGCTACAATTATTGGCCCCTCTTCAATAATCTGATCAATTGAGATAGAATCATTCAGTATCATGTTTGCCTAACAATCCATAAGATATATGTAGCTTACAAAAATCATAAAATAAGTCCCTTTGAAAAGCATATGTTAAGACCCAGGACTACTAAACTAAAGAAAATAAAACAAAACTTTCAACTAGGTACCCACCTTACGGTGCCGCCTTTGAACACTACAATCATGGCTATGCAATCTTTGCGACATTGCCATATTGATCGCACAGTAACTGTACTTCTAAGTGTCGACTCTGCATAACATAAATTATACCTTTTTAGGAAAAGAAACTTTAAGTCATCTTCATACAAGTTTATTCTATTATTGCATCAATGTTGTAGAAAGTCTAACCTGTGAAGCCACCTTCATAATAAATATGGGTGATCCAGGAACTTCACCCTGCACTTGCTTGAATAACGCCCTTACTTCATCATTGTGAACCTGAAAAGCGCAAAACCCATAAATCATAATGAAAATTTGGTGGAAGGATGGTGGTTTTATATGCTTTAGGGGGATCTAACTTATACTACTTCCAAGCATTCGTCCATAATCTATGGCCAGATAGAAATCCTTTTCAGAAAGTTGGAAGAGCAAAAGTTCAATAATGGATAACAGACATCATCCCCAAGAACTAACTCACCTTTCTTATTCCTTTCCCTCACCACCGCAAGAAGCCTTAATCATAGCTGGATAACCGACAACTTGACAGCTAGCAATTGCTTCTCTGTGGTAAAAACACAGGCTGCCTTGTATACATCATCAGGAATTGTATCTAGGCAACTCTCAGCAGGAACTTTTACCTAAAGGATAGAGATATATGCAAATGATTAGAAAACTCCAACCAATCGGAAAACTTTGTAACAACTCCAAGAAATTGATGCATACATGTGAACCACTCCATGGAAGAGTTGGAACATCTGCAGCTTGAGCGATCAATGACGAACCAATTTTATCTCCAAGAGCAGCCATAGATATAGCAGGGGGCCTAAAATACAATTCCCTTTGCATTTAGAGCATCTGGTAACTCAGGGATCTCCGACGCATGTCCCCAACCAGGCCAAACTGCATCAACATGTGTGATTTCCGCCATCTAAAAGAAAAACAAAAAATAGAAAAATTAATCCCTATCCACAAAGCTCCGGCACCAACACGCTCAGCAACAACAAACACAGTACATTCTAGACTGTCGGTTCATCCATTTAGCAACATAATGTGACAAGTCTACCCAGTAGAGTAACAAGCTAATAAGCACCCAATGTACTTTCTAAGCAAACCTCACCAAGCATAAATTTCCTCAGCATTTAACAACCAAATAAGCCTTTCAAAGTCTTAAGCATTGGTCAATTGACATTCATGAATTCAACTTTTTGGTTCCCGTGGACAAGTCTAAGTGACTAACCAGTGGATTACTAGTGCAGCTCAACTTAAAATCTCAAAAACTTCAATAAATCAAGTAAACAGCCTCAGTTTATTCAATCTATAACATTACTAAGATATGATATTCATATCTTAATGCTAGCATACATAGATACCTTCTTAGAATACTTGGAAACAGATTAACATATTGCACAGGCAGTTGATTAGATAGTACAAAAAACAAAGAAGTATAATAAAAGTTTCTAAATTAACCCTGAAATTCCAAACTTAATTACATTCGAAGATAACCCATAAAATTCATGCTAAACAACACACCCTCAAATAAATACTCATTCACAAAAATTCATCAAGACAATAATCAAATATTTCGTTCACTTCCATCAATTTAAACATAAAGAAAGTGATTAAATTCCAATAGTAAATAAAAAGTTTAGAACTTTTAAGGTTTCAGCCCCATTAAAAATTCACCACTAACATAAAAACAAGAAAACCCATAAATTCTAAAATAAAGGAAAGAACAGCAAGAGTACCCAAATCATTGAACTTGCAAAATTGGCGAAACCCAGAAGTGTGTTGGTGAGGATAAGAAAAAAGGGATGGACGAGAGGTGGAAACATGAGTGAAAGTGGGAAGTGTTAGTTTGTGTTCGCGCGACAAAAATGAAAGAAGGAGGAGGAGATTGCGGGTGAGGGAAATAGACGGCGCCTAGCAGAGAGAAGAGTGAGGGAAGGAGGAAAACGAAAATGCAGCACCGGTGGTCGAAAAACAGTAGCAGCAAGGCGGCGACCACAGCCGAGGTCGGAGAGAGAGGGGCAGGGACGTGAGTGTGTGAGAGGGAGAGAGAGAGAGGCGGGGATTCATGAGCAACTAGGGGTGTGGTGTGAGTGCGGGAATTGCTAAGTGAGGGAAACTTTTAGGGGAAATGAAAGGTGAAGGGCTGCGCTTGTTCAATAACCGCAACCCTTCATAATGAAGGGCTGCGGTTTTTGGACTAACCGCAACCCTTTGTAATTAAGGGCTGCGTTTTTCAAATAACCACAGCCCTTGTACTGCAACCCTTGGTCTTTTTTCCTCTAGTGATTATTGATATCTAATTGGCATAGAGGCCAATGTTTGGCAGCAGCAAGAGAGATCACTACTCTAACAGTAGCAATCTTAGCAACAGGAGAAAATGTGTGAGTGAAGTCTTCTCCTTCAATCTGTTGATAACCAGTTGCTACTAACCTAGCCTTGTACCTTTCAATACTTCCATCATCCTTATGTTTAATTTTGAAGACCCATTTTGAACCAATTGCTCTTTTACCAGCTGGTAAAGTAGTTAAAACCCAAGTTTGGTTCATTTCAAGAGCATTTAACTCTTGTTGCATAGCCTCTCTCCACTCAGGAAATTTGCTAGCCTCCTTATATGAAGTAGGTTCATCCAAACAAGTAATGTGAGTTTGAACATTAAAGGATTCCGAGTGAGAAGAAACGGGAAGAATAGGACACACAAAATCCTTGTATTTAGTAGGAGGTTTACTAAGTCTGGTAGACTGTCTAACAATAGGAATCACCATGTTATTACCATTATCATTATTGGAAGGAATAACAGATCAATGAGAAAGAGAAATATCATTATGAATGTTAACAGGAGAAATGTGAGTGGTAGCAGGAGAATGTTGATCATTGACATAAGCGAGAATGTTGAATATCAACAGGTGAAGTTGGAGGAGAATTTTGAACGAAATGAGAGGGAGAAGTAATGGAATGAGAAGAAATACTATGATCCATTGGTGTTTCAGTGATAGAAGAGAACTGATTGTTGAAAGAAACATTAGGAATATTAGAAGAGGCATGAGAATTATCAATCTTTGCATGAAAAGGAAAGATGTGTTCTTGAAAACTACATCTCGAGTGACAAAACATTTGTGAGATTCCGGATCATAAACCTTATATCCTTTTTGACTAAAAGGATAGCCAATGAATATGCATCTTTTAGCTCTCGGGCTAAATTTGTCTTTGTTCTTGTCTATATTGTATGCAAAGCATTGACAGCCAAAAATTTTTAGGAATGAATAATCTAGAGGTTTTTGAAATAATAGCTCAGAAGGTGTCTTCCAATCTATAACAGAAGAGGGCATCAAATTGATAAGAAAAGTTGTTGTGAGTAAACAATCACCCCAAAACTTATTAGGCAAGTTGGCTTGAATTTTAAGGGCTCTAGCTACCTCCAACCAATGCCTATGTTTTCTTTTCACACGCCCATTTTGCTGTGATCTCCCTACAATACTGGTTTGGTTAATAATACCTTTGTTCTGAAAAAGATTAAGACATTGGTCTTGGATGATTTCTGTACCATTGTCAGATCTTATAATCTTGACTTTGGTATTAAACTGTATTTCAACTTGCAAGATAAAAGAAGATAAAGTTCTGTAAACTTGCATTTTATTGTGTAAAAGATAGGTCCATGTACACCTACTATGATCATCAAGTTAGAAAATATGAAGCTCCTGACATGGTTTTGGCCTTATAAGGACCCCATAGATCTATGTGAATCAAAGCAAAACAGTGAGAGGCTCTGTTTAAACTTCTAGGAAAAGGAGTTTTATGATGCTTAGCAAAAACACAAACCTCACAAAAATATTCATTGAAATTATCACATGAACAAACATGTTTCATTTTGGATAAGGAAATGTGTCCTAATCTTGCATGAAGCAAGTCAATTTCTGCAGTTGTGGGATGTTTACTCTTTGAAGAAATAGAATTCACTACTGCTATATCAGTAGCTTTAGCAGGCATATATGAAGTATTAGCATAATTGATATATGATGAATGAAGAATATATAATCCTTTGTGTTTGGAACCTACAGCTAGAATTTGTGATGAGTGTTTAAGATCATAGAAAACACACTTGTTTGCACAAAACACCACTTCAATATTAGAATTATCTATCAATTTTCTTATGGAAAGCAGATTATGTTTAAAATTTGGTACATACAACACATCTTCAAGAATCAAGTCATCATTAATCTTCTCACTACCAGTTTTAGCCACATAAGAACAACTTCCCTCAGGAAGTCCAATTTCCACCAAGTTATGCAACTTCTTTTTAAGCACAAACAAACTATCATCAAAAATCATATGATCAGTTGCACCTGAGTCCACAATCCAAGTGCTAAATGATAAAGATTTTGCAGAATTAGAAGTAATACCTGCATAGTTAGCATATGAACATCCAGGACTGTTGGAAGATTCTCCAACAACCTGCTTCCCTTTCATAACTCTCATTACCTCTTGCATTATGGACTGCATCATCATTGAATCAGAAGTGCTAACACCTTCATTGGACTAAGAAGGACCAGCTACATTATACTCAAGAGGATTATCAGCAATGTAGTCTGATGTATCAACAGATACATGTGCAGCAAGCTTTCCATTTCCAGGTTTTTTAGTGAACCAATCTGGATATCCCTTGAGCTTGAAACATACATCCTTAGTATGTCCATTTTTCTTGCAGTATTCACAAAATTTCTCTTGCTTGTCTTTCTTCCAATCTTTCTTATACTTGTCCCTAGCATAATGAGATTGCTTTTGAACTGCTAATGCATTCATTTCATGAGTTCCTGGTCCAGCATTCAATCCACTAACTTCCTTTTGCTTCTCCATTTGTTGTGCTAAATAAAAGGCTCTACTAAGGGAAGGTAGAGGATCCATGGCAAGAATACTACTAATGGCATTGTCAAAACCACTATTCAAACCTAACAAGAACTGCATCAATTTTTCTTCAGATTCAAAATCAGACACTCGTTTCAAGAAATTGCAGTTGCATTTGGACAAAATTCCACATATGCGAGAAGGAAAACTTCACAGATTCTGAAGTTCATCCCAACACCTCTTCAATTTGCCATAATAGTTCATGATAGACTGATTCTCTTGTCTGAGATTGTCTAATTCACGTTTCAATTGATAAATTTGTGGTCCATTGCATTGACCATAACATTCACATATCTCTCGCCACAATTGTGTAGAAGATTCAACAAAAGTGTAATTCTCACCAATTTCTTCATTCATAGAATTCACTAACCAGCATATTATCAAATAATCGCATCTCATCCAACGATTATAGTCTTTATCAGATTCATCAGGTTTAGGAATACTTCCATCAAGAAAACCTAATTTGTTTTTAGCAATCAAAGTTGTCTTAACGTTTCGTTTCCAGCTAATGACATTGTTTCCAGTGAGATTTACAGCAACGAGTTTGTTCACAGTATGATCTGAACTAGTTACAAAATAAGGATCATTGTAAGCAAGACTTACATTGTGATTATTTGAAGAACTCAATGAATTCTATTGTTCTTCAGATTATTCGCCAGAATTGTGCGTATTTTCCACCATTTTCACAAGATTTTGAGAAAATCAAAGATTATCAACTCAATTGATTTAAGCGGAAAAGAAAATTGAGATGATTTTTAAATGAAATAAAGCGATTGATCTAAGATTGACCGAATCTGCTCTGATACCATGAGAATTAGAGAACTCTTACAAGAGTTCTAGAGAGAGAAAATGGAAGAAAGAAGAAATCTATTAAGATTGAAATGTGTTTCTTACAGTAAGAGAAAAGAGCTGAGCTTACAGCTATTTATATCCTAGTTATAAAAGAGAGAACTAGAATCAGTTAGAGGAAGTAACAAACTTCTTATTACAATAACAGAAATGTAATAACATAATCTAACTAATTACACTTTTATTCTTCATAAATACACATGAATTAAGTTCCTTAATAAATTTATAGGAATTGAAAAATGTTATTTGATTATTTAAAAGAGAAGTATAACTTCCCATGAACTTATACAGACTTAGGTCGGAGTACATAAGCTACTTCCTCCATTTTGTATAGGAAGTAGAATTCATGAGACATTACTTTCTCATTTTTTAAAGTTTTTGTCAACTAAATAACAAGCACATCTTGTACTTCCTAGGAAATAGAAATTCTCATAATTTTTTAGCCAACTAAACAAGTCCTGATTCTCTTCTCCACCGCCAAACTTAGCATATTTGATTCGTTTGTTTTATGCAAATAAGATTGCTTGAATAACCTTCCATTTTATTAGTGCTGCTCCGACTTTCATGGTGCTCTAATAGTGAATGTTGTTGGTTGGCGTGAGTGGTTAAGGGCCTCTCGCTCCTTAACCAAGGTCTCGGGTTCGAGCCTTGGGTATGGAAAAAAACCCAGCTGAGAGGGATGCTACCCTTCCAGGTACCCATGCAAACTCCCGCGGGAGAGTAGTCCATTCGCCAAAGGCGGTGGGAAACTCCTCGTAGTAGGACCAAAAAAAAAGAAAAAGCTAAATGTAAAGTTAAACGTAGTGTTGATGAGTTTCGGGAAAAAACAATGAGGAGATATACAAACGAAGGATTGTTAATTCACATAAGTTTGTTAAAATGATATTATCCGTCTAAAACCTGATACAAATTAAGCTAGTCTTGTGTGAACCTGGTCCATATACGAATATTATTGTGGACCAAAGTCACCTATATGATATAGTAACACTTTTTTTTTTCTTCATATAGTAACCTTTTAAAATCTAAAGTTACACTAATTTGTTATTATCTAACATAGTGACATTTTTTTTATACAGCCACTCTTTCTCACATTAGTTTATCATAATGAAATTTTCACTTTATGACATAGTAACTTTTTTTTCTTACATAGTTAACATTTAGAATCTATATCTACTCCTCTTTTATATCAATTTTTTTTTAATATAGTGACCCTTTTTTCATAAATCACATGAATTAACATTAAGTCCACACTAATATAGTATGGACCAGGTCCATATAAGTTTTTTACATACAAATTTATCTTGAAATGACAAATATATCTTAAACACTGGTAGAAGCTTACATTAATATAACTTCCAAAAATGATGTATATTATATTGATAAACTAATAAAAAGTATCCTTATACTGATAAAATAGTTTCTATAATTAATTAAAAGGTATCTATAAACTAATAAAAAATGCTCCCTTTGTATTTTTTTTATCTTTCTCACTTGAAATCATGACACTATTCACAATTAGAGGGAATCTTCTATATTCTTCTCGATATATAAGAAAAAAATATAGTCATATGGGGACTTGTTTGATTCGTCTCAATGAGTACTTTATTAATATTCAATCGTTATAATTTTTACTAATATGTAGAGAAAGATATTTAGGGTCAAAAATATGCATTGGCAAACATGCACAGTAAAAGTAGGAATAATAAAAAATACAGAAAGAATATGTATAAACTAATTAAAAAAATGCATAAACTGAAAAAAAATATGCTGATAAAAAATGTCTATAAATAATTTAAAAAAAATCAAGAAACTTATATATATATGAAAGGTTACTATAAAAAATATGAGAAATTTGCCCCCAAAAAAACCTTTTGAAAGTTCAATTTTGTGAAAAAAAAAGTTGGGTTGCGGGTGAGGGCGGGCCGGGTAGGGTGGGGGGGCTAGCGGGAGGTGGTGATAGTGGTGGCTAGGTGGTGGTTATGGAGGAAGAAGGAAAATAGAAGGGTTAACGCTAGAATTGAGATGGTCAACACCTGAAAATGGGAATAGGTTTCATCTTGCAAAAAAAATTAAGTTTGTGGCTTTTTTTGCAAAGGATGCTTTAAAATATTTATTTCACAAAATTGAACTTTTAAATGGTGTCCATAAAATTATATAAAATACGTACAATTGATATAAGTATTATATATGTTTAAGCTGATAAGAAATATGTATAAATTGATAGAAAATGTGTTAAATAGATAACAGTTTTGTACATATATGGTTTAAACTGATAGGAATATGCCTTAAATTGGGAAGAAAAGGCCTTAAACTGATTAAAATAATAACCTTAAACTGATAATCGGCTCAGTATATTTGTTTATGGAGATACGTCTTAGCCAACACCTACTAATATACATATATTAAAGACATGGACAATTAAATTTATTCACCATATATATTAAGGATATATTTGCATCAACTTATATCCGTTGGATGTAACTTATATTTGCCACATAGGACTCACATTTGCCTAATTAGAAGCTCTTTTAGTTGTACTTCACTTATTTTTGCTGAACTTTAATAATATTTCATTGAATTTATCTATATTGGCTAAACTTACCCATATCTGTTTCACTTATATTTTCTAAACTAATTTTTACCAAACTAATTTTACTTTTTGTTAATTCACGTTATATTTTTCAAACTTAATTTGATTTTGCTGAAATTATCCTCTCCGTTCTACTAAAAAAAACAAGAATTTGGCTTTTCTAATATTCACATGTCTCACTTTGACCGTAACTTTTTACTGGTATATAAAAAAAAAAAGATGCTTTTAGATTTATTTCAATGTTTGTTTTCAACATATCAACTTTTCATATTTTGTATTAATAAATAATTTAAGATATTAATTGTTAAACTTGTGCATTGGCAAGTGTATCGGTCAAACTATTACATGTATCTTGGGACATAGGGTGTAATTTATCTAAGTTGAGAATTACATAGCCTAAATTAGAGAAATCGGACTAAATGTTCAGGCTAATGAAGATTGTGATTTTTGGTGAAAATGTTTTTGAAGAATTTAACCATGCATGTTATATTAACGCAATAAATTTATACGTTTTCTATTATAGTACTCCCTCCGTTTTTTAAAAATCTACAAACTTTATTTTAGGTTTGTTTCTTTTTAATCTACACATTTTGGTAACATATCCGATCTGCTTTTTCCTCCCATGTCATCCGCTTTTTAATATATTAACCTACCTTTTAGTTTCTCTCTCACACTTTTCAGTTTCTCTCTCCACTTTCTCAATTAATCTCTCATACTTTTGTACTTCCTTCTTAGTTCTCCCCAAAATAAAGTGAGTAAACTAAAAAGAAACAGAGGGAGTATTTATTAAATGATATACATATACCCTTCGCCTACACACAATAACACATTGGAAAAAGTAGAGACATGCGGGTGACGAATGATCGACGCAGTTGAAAGCATAGATAGAGGAAAATGTTACTAACAATAGAGATGTATTCCCTCACACTCTTGCCAATACATAGCTTTGCTCATTAATATTTCTTGTAACACCCCAGAATTTCAAAGCGGAAAAGAAAGAAATGATAATAGTATTATAGGACGATGGCGGAAACATCGTTTTCTGGGAATGTCACTACTATAAGAAATGCGTTTAAATAACTAAGTGATAAAACCAACATAAATAAATAGCATAAATAAATTAAATTAATTAGATTGATATTCAAAGAGAAAACTGACTCTTAAACTAATTAAAAGTCTAGGCCTAAAACATCTAACATTTTAATGCTCACATCTCAACCCGAGCCCAAAACCAAAGAAGATTCCCATCAACATAACCTGCAAAATATATACTCCCTCCATTTCTTTTTAATCTACAAACTTTCCTTTTTGGTCTGTTTCTTTTTAATCTACACACTGTTGCTTTTTCTATTTTTGATAACATGTCACATCTACTTTCTCCTCTTTTTCCACCCATGTCATCTACTTTTTAATATTTTAACCCACTTTTTAATTTATCTCTCTCACTTTTCAATTTCTCTCTCCACCTTTTCAGTTTATCTATCATACTTTTACACTTTCTCCTTGATTCTCCCCCAGAGTGAAGTGAGTAAATTAATATGAAATGGAGGGAGTAACAAACACCCACAATTAGTGGGGAGTAACTAGTAGTTCTCCCAGAACAAAAGAAATCAAAATCTATTCCAGACATAGATTAGTAAGAAAGGAAATAATAAAGTCAAGTCAACTACAATATGCATCCACTTTCATATAACTCACAAGTAACGCAAATGAAATAATAAATAGCAAGTGAATTGGATAAAAATAAATAAATCATCTCAAGAGTACTTTTCTAAAAATAAAAGTATAGGTAAAACAAGTTATTGAGTCAGAAACCGAACGCCAGTGAATCGCAATTCACTTCCTAAGGTTTGTTAGATCGCAATCTCTAGGTCAGTCTATGGGTTTACGTTCCCCACTGCCTGTGTCTAAGAATGGCCAAACTCCCGATGCAGGGTAGAACACGCAGAACTCCCTGACCTCTTGGACGACAACAATTAACCCAGGTTTACTCCTAGTTCGCAAACCAGGTGGTTGTCATGTTCTTCACCAGGGACTACATCTATCCCACCGGATGTTCTTATCTCAAAATAAAATCATAAATATCATCAAAGTATCATTCATCTCAAAAATATTCGTCAAAAGGGATGCCACCCGGCCTTATACCCATAATTCATCAAAAGATATCTATTCAAAATTTCTTCAAAGTAGTAGCTTACAAACTTACAACAAATGTCTCAACAACAAATACTTTGCGCACCACAAAGCACAAACAATGACAATTAAAGAGTTTACAACACCAACAATATCAACTAGAAATGAATCACATCGTATAAGATCACCAACTCCATGTAAAACATACGCACAAGAACATATGAAAAATCATACAACACAAAACTGTGCGCTCGACACATGAGCTTGCGCTCAGTGCCAACATGTGCTTCTGGCGCACGGACCATCCTGCGTCTGACGCATCAGTGTGCGTCTGACGCCACCACCAATTAATACCAAAGCTCATTAAATCAGCAAAACGTACACAATTAATCATTTTACAAGGACTAAACGTAAATATAATGATACACAATTATAACCACAGTAACTTACAAATCATCAGATTTCAAGAATATAAAGGTCTCAATTTATTTCTGATTTTTGATCCCTTAAATAATTTAAAAACAATGCTCCTCAAACTCTTAACGGAAACACAATAAAAATTATTAAACTAATAAAACCGTTCAGTAAAATATCAAAAAAATTATCATATGACCATTGTGACTCTACTGACATAGTAAAAATTTTATTTCTAATTTTCGGACTCTAAAAGTAATTTTAAACATTAATTTATAGATAAATCAAATAAGCCAATAAAATAATTAAAAATAGAAGCAGATGCCCAAAAATTACCAAAAATTCACATAACATGCATAAACCCACGGTAATACATACTTCCTCCGTTTAGAAATAGTTGCACCATTTTATGTTTTCAAGCTTGCCAATGCATTCTTTCAAACATAAATATCTCTAATTATCAATAAGTAGAGATTTTAAAAAGTTGATATCAAAAAAATATACATTGAGACGAATCTAACATGATCTCATATGACAATGTATTTCCTAAAATATAAATCACCAAAGATAATTAAAGTGTAAGATGTGAATAGTAAACACTATACAAATGGTGCAACTATTTCTAAACGGAGGAAGTATTATGAAAAGAAAAAGATTTTTATTCTCAAAATATAATATTCACGATTCAAATACTAACAAACACGAAAATACAAAAATAGAGAATTCAATTAACTAATCTCATAAACAGTAAACAAAAATAATTTTAAGGCATGAAATACATACTACACACATAACATGCTTCACGAAAAATAATTTCAGAAATTATAAAATTCGTTCAATAATTATTTTACAAATAAGCCATAAATACATGAATAACCAAATAAATCAAATAAATAAGAAAACTCAAACGAATTTTTTTTTTCCGGCATAATATTCACACAACATACAACAAGAACACTCATGTAAATTTTCATCAATAAATTCATACAAAAACTGTTTTAAACAATTTCCTAGCGTAATAATATAATACCGAAAAATACTTTAATATCTATCATTCTAAGATAACTACTAGTTATCTGGAACGTCGGGAGAAGAACTGAGTCTAAAGAGATAATCAAGAGTTACGCATGCAATCCTATTCTCTGCTAACCCCAAAGCACAACGAACGATAATTGTAGCAACAAGTCACTAGGACGTAGGCGTTTTCTTCTTGAACATTGAAAAATCTCATTCATGTTGTTCTGTTCCGACCATGATTCCCGGCGATCAAAGGCACGGATTCACAATCGCTCTGGTAAAAGTGAAGATCAAGATGTTATAAACGTGCTGTCCAAATTTGAGAACGATCCAACGGTTAGATCTCCGGATATGGTTAATTTAGTAAAGGTGTAACAGGAAAAACAGGGTTGAACCTCTTCTTTTTCTCTTCCTTTTCTCTCTTTCTTTTCTTGAAAATGGCGTGGGTTAAATGAGAATGATGCTGAATTTCTCTGATTAAAAAAAATTAGAATTAATTGGCAAGGAAAAATGAAGGGTTTAAGAGAGTGTTAATGTAGGATTAAATGTGGGGTTACAAGATATCCAAAGGTTAAGTTAATAAGCACCAAAACTCTTAATCCTCCACTCCATAATTGCTGATTTTTGTGATGAACCATTTCATCAATCAAGTCGGTCCAACAACGTTACAAAAACGCTACGCGAGAAAATCGCATCCTAAACGCCTAAATAAATAATGAAACTAATAAAATACTTAAATAAATATATACACTTTAAATTAATTATCCCAACAACACGATACCACAATTAAACAATTATACACGTTAAAAATAGTTTTTATAATAATTTATTTTATTTTTACAAAAAAAATATCATTTTAATGTAAACAAACACCAAAAATAAAGGGTGAAAATTACGGGGTGTTACATATCTAATATCTAAAAATTACGAAAAGTTGATATGTCGAAAGAATATATATTTACATAAATCTTGCAGCATCTTATGAACTACTCCTTTCATTTCTTTTTAAAAATATACACTTTACCTTTTTCATGCTTGCCAATGTAAATGTTTAAACATTAATATCTCTAATAAGTTTATATTTGTAAAAATTATAAAAAGGTGATATTCCACAAGTAAATATCAAGACGAATCAAACAAGATCTCACATGACTATATTTTTCCTTATCCATTAATCACAAATGATAGTCAAACATAAAATTGTAAATAGTGTCAAAACTCAAAGTGTAACCATTCAAAAGAAACGAGGGAGTAACATTTTTCTTATATATTCATTAGAAATTATGGTCAAAGTGAGATATGCTAATAGTGCAAAAGTCAAACCTTTACGATTATTAATATGAGACGGAGGTAGTAATATTGATTAATTAGTAATAGAGGAACTAAATTAAATATATGTAGTTAATGTATACATAATACTATAGATATATATATACTCTAAGTTCGAGTTTATTATGAGATATGAATATATATACTATAAGGAAAAGGTGGTAGCTCAATAGCGTACCACCCTGAATTACAGGGCATTGGCCAGGGATTGAATGCTCATCCCAATAATATGTTGTGGCATTCATTTGTGATGGCAACGAGCCAATTGTCTTCTAAGTTGTTTAACCTTGTACACAGTATATGGGCTGGTGTGCCGTGCAGGCTAGTAGCCTAGCAGTAGGATCAATGATCTTTCCTAATAAGAAAAATGAATATATATACTCTAGATATATATTATATTCTTTTTTTTTTTTAAGTGTTCAAACACTACTATTATGGCATGAAAGTTCGAGCTTATTATGACTTATGAATATAATCGTATATAAGAGTTGGTTGAGATTAGCACTCAAGACTCAAGAGTGGTTCATTCAGCTCACTTAATTAGTTAAGTTGCTAGGAGCGAGATTGATCGTAACTAGTGAAAGCTCTGATCCTTTCATACTAAATCCTCAGCATATAATGAAGAGTGAGACTCATCAACTAATGCTAGTTTATACAATTGCATGTTTGGTTTATGTCATTTTCATAATTGAAGCGAAAATCATGCCCACTTCATCTCCTTGTCACTCAGAAGGGAATTGTTTTGTTAATCGTTTTGGTCTCCTTCAATTATAAGAACACATCTTTAGAACTTTTTGGTAACCAAAATATGACATTTTTTGCCATTCCATGAAGATGACACTGAAATTATGGACCTTGACTTAATATTTGAAATTCGGAAAGCATATACCAGATTCCAAGTATATATACGCGCACTGCACATCATTTACATGTATCTAGCTGGATCCGATTGCTTTTGTTAGAAGAATTCGAGGTTTATCAAATTATTTAGATTATGTGATCTGATATGAACTTATCTGAAATAATTAAAAATAAGGTGAACATAGCCTTAGTGTTAGTTAACTTATCTAATTTGCATTTTTACCTTATTGATAAAAGTAAAACTCAGAAGTGAGTTGTCCTCCCATGTTATAGAAAAAAAAAAATGTAGGATGATTACCAAGTGAGTTGTATGATCCGACATTGATCCAAGAATACCATATTTGAGTTGAAAGTGTGGATATTGCATATGGACACGAGTATCATTTTTGAAATGCTCGATTTTTTTAGAGGAAAAGCAAGCTAATATTAATCTAAAGACGGGTGCTCGATATATAACTGACTAGATAGTCATGTTATTCCCTTTTTATCTTGCTAAATTTTTACCATCCTTTTTTTAATATATCATTACTTATAATTTTGAAGCGATAGTAGCTTTTTGTTAGCAATTTCATTTTGGTTATGCCATATGTAGTAATGTTGGTGATTAAATATTGGATGACATAATAAAATTGTTAACTCCTACTGAAGCTAGTGGGTGCTCAAATATCGGTACTCGAAAGTTCAAATATGAGTGCATTCATTATACACCTGCCTGTACCATGTGCATGGTACACCCAAGGCTATTTTTTGCTTATTTACTCATTTGGAGTTCTACCTATTTGTGATTATGCTCATTTGGAGTTTCATATGAGCAATGAGCAACAAAAATAGCCTTGGGTGTATCATACTCATGGTACACCCGTGTGTATGATAAAAATTCCCTTCAAATATACACCTGGATTTTCACTAATCGATCCTTATTAGGTTGGATAATAGGTTATGATAATTAGTGTTAATGGATATTAACTACTTAAGTACTCAACTGGATCGATTTGGATACCATTTAAGATACCTATCGATACACAACCCTACTTTCATACATTTTTTTTAAAAAATTTGGTAAGATGAATTGCATTAACGCCCTCTCACAGGGCACCTAAATACATCGATTATTCTATCTATTAGCTTA
Organism: Beta lomatogona; assembly: GCA_947646795.1. NCBI lineage: Eukaryota > Viridiplantae > Streptophyta > Magnoliopsida > Caryophyllales > Amaranthaceae > Beta > Beta lomatogona. The sequence goes on along the minus strand of CANSNZ010001384.1, from coordinate 20,091 downwards.
AACTCTCATAAGTACCTTCTTAAGATGAGATGTGAGCTATCTCCAGTAAAGAAACGATGGCAATACTAGCATAAAAGTCATTTTTTTAATATAATGGACGGAAGCATAAAAGTCTAATAGGCTATTCAAATTGTTAACTACAATTCGATTTTTCTTAATACAAAAAAATATTGATTTTAGATATATAATAATAAAGAAAACTTAATTAGACTTGTACTGTTGTACATGATTAGACTCGATCCTCCTACATAAACCTGTTTGTAAGACCACTCGTTCGACGTTTTCTTTTTGAGAAAAATTATGATAGGCCGAGATTTTCTTTGTCTGGATTCTCTAAGTTGCGCTACAGCTTCGATACGTCAAGACAAAAATAAATAGTATGAATTTAAAGGCATCCGATCCAGACAATTTTGTATGGAAAAAATTCATTTAATATGTGAGGGTCTTTGTCCAATTGTTGATATTGGCCTCTGTCTTGGCTTGATCAAGCAATAATCTCAATTGTGTGAATAGGGAGAAAAGTTGGAGAGGAAGTGGTGGGGGGGGGGTTTTTTCTGATTTACAATATTTGTATATCCTATCTTTATTATATAAAAGGAAATAGGGGAGATTTACTTCTGTACAATATTTGTATATACTAGTGTGGTATTAATGTAACTAAGGACCTCGAGACAATTAAATATAATTTTTTTATTTAATTCAATTTTTCAACCCTCATATTTTTTTCGGGCTTGGGCAAGAGTTTCAATGCCACATGATATAAGAATAAGAGATACATTTTCCTTTAAAAAAAAACAAAAAAAAAAATAAGAGATACATTTGCCAAGATATCATATTGAAATGTAAGCTTTAAAAGGTCGCAAATTTTACAAATATTGCAATGCTGAAGGTACTATCATGATTTCGAACTAATGTCCTACTCTAAGTAAGAAATAATAGATGTTAGAGTCACGTAGCTAAGAAACAAATCTTCTAAGAAAGACTCCAATGACCGTATGAGGTGAGCTATAATCATAATTTCCAACTAATCTCCGATTTAGTTGATATTAATTTTATTATGAACAACGCGTCTTGCGTATGGCCAGCCGCACCTATTAATATAGGTGTGGCCGCTCGCGCGTGTCTGTCAGTCAACCAGCTCATTTTCAAAAGGTCATATCTCACTCGTTTCTCATCTAAATCAAACTTTTGACCAGACGTTGGAAAGATATCGAGCCAAATTTTCATCTCCAACTTGAATTTTCCAAAGATATTGAATATGCTGTGAGATATGGCCTTTTGAAGTTGACCCTTATGCACAAACGTTTATGAACAAATGGAGTTACTCTTATGAGGAAATGAAGTTACTTGTATGAATATGTAGTTACTCTTAACAACAAAAGGGTGTCACTCCTATAGATAAATGTGACTACTTTTATAACAAAAGGGAATACTAATTAGTTTACTCTTATAAACGAATGAGGTTACTCGTATGAAGAAATGAGGTTACTTTTGTGAACAATTGGGGTTACTCGTATGATTAAATTAAATAGGGTTGTCATATGATTAAATGAGGTTACTCATGTGAACGAATGAGGTTACTCGTATGAATAAATGAGGTTACTTTTGTGAATAATTTGGGTTAGTCATATGATTAAATAGGGTTGTCATATGATTAAGTGAGGTTACTTGTATGAAGATATGATGTTACTTTTGTGAAAAGACGGGGTTACACGTATGATCATCAAATAGCATCATCGTATGATTAAATGAGATTACTCGTATGAAGAAATGGAGTTACTCATATGAATAAATAAGGTTACTCGTATTGATAAATGATGCTTTTGTGAACATTTTGAGTTACTCGTATGAATAGATAAGGTTACTCGTATTAGTAAATGGAGGTTACTTTTGTAAACAATTGGGTTACTGATATGAATAAATGAGGTAACTATCTTGGAAACTTGGCAAATAAGATTTCAAAAAGAAAGATGCACTTTGTTCATATAAAAGTAGTACTATCAACCTTCAGAATATATCTCGTACAACCACTGTAAATCTTATGTGGAACAACCAACTCTTTCTCAACCAATCAATATATTTTAAAAGTTGCAATGGTTGTACCATTATATTTCCGGTCAAACTCTCTTAATTAATCATGGATGTTACCTATATAATTAAGAGAAAAACAAAACAAAACAAATATATTTCTTACTTTCAATACCCACATGTATTACCATAAGTAACTTAAACTATATATTTCCTATAATAATTGTTTCTGCCTAGAAACTGTCAAAGATGATTGTAGTGTTGGGAGTCTTGAAATCCCGAGAAGGTCTGAGGTGCTGAGGAAGAGGTCTCCGACCATCCTGCAAAATACAAGGAAAAACTGGCCTGGGGGTGTTCCCGGGAAAGCCCCTCTGACGCTCAAACCAGTTGAGATTGAGGTAGAGAGAGAAAGTGAGTAAATGAAGAGATAGATGTTCTGGTTTTTTGTAGGTTAGAATTGAATACCTTTGTCTGATGAGACAACCCCTATTTATAGAGGATGAGACCTCCAATAAATGAGGGCATTTTCGTCAGCTCCAACTGGTGGAGGATTGTTTTCCCTTGATGCAGGGGTAGTTTAGTAATTTCACCATAAATGGGTCAGTCCAAGAAATGGACCCGAACAATTATCCCCACGCCAAGTAAGCAGAGTGAAAATCCACCATTTTTAATGCGGTTGGTTGGCGGAATAATAATGTTCTTGCCGAGGTTGAATGATGCCTTGAGTTAGCTATCTGGCGCTAGGATTAACCAAGCACGGGGTCCGATTCGGGGTCTAGGGGTGAAACGCCCTGGTGGGGGTTAGGGGGCAACGTACCTGAACTTTTTCAAGGTATGAGGAGCCCGAGGAGGGAGATCACATGAATTCCCGAGTCGAGTTGAGCTGTCGTGATAAGAGGAGTTGAGTCTGGGTGGATCCCGAGTCGATGGAGGGGGCAACATGAACTGTCGAGGGGCTTCTTGTGAATTCCCGAGTGGGTAGTGCCCGAGTGGTGCGCTTGTCGTTGGCTGGCTGAGGGGCATCATGCCCTCGGGAACAAGGGAGGGCTGGTGCAGCGCCAGGTTGAATCCTGAGTCGAGAGGAGAGCTCAAGGCTAGCTGAGGGGAGTCATGCCCTCGGGAACAAGGGGGCATCCTTGTGCAATGACATAGGGGCTCCCATGGTCGGAGAAGAAGCTCCCGAGTCGCGCATCCAGATTAACAAGTGGGTAAGTTAGGCGCACAGAGCATATCGTGTGCGAGACAGCGAGAGAGCAGATCCCGAGTCGAGAGGGGCGCTTCCCGACTTGTGCGCCAGGCGCAGGCACAGCGCGCGACAAGCTGGGCATTAAGCGCGACGCACGACGTGCGCTAAGCGCAGCTTGACTGGGGGCTGGATCTCGAGTATAGCATATTGCTTGTGGCGCTAGGAAGTATCCCGACACCCATGCTTGGGCTCGGGCTGTATTATGTCGACCGAGTCCCGAGTGCGCGCAACAAGCTTCGAGCAAGGGAATCTTGGACCGAGGTGGGTTATGCGGAGTCCCGACACCTTCCCTATTGTGTCGACCGAGTCCCAACACCTTCTCTAACTACCGAGGGAGTCTTGGACCGAGGGGGTCATGCCGAGGGAATCCTTGCCCGAGTTGATATTTACACCGAGAAGGGTCCCCTAAACCAAGGGGACATTGTTACCCGAGGAAGGGGTGCCACGCCCGAGCTGAGAGGCTGCATGCCCGAGCCAGGTTAGGTGCTAATAACCTATACTTGGCCAATTTTTGCATAAGTGAGCAGAGCACTCCTTTCACGACCGAGGGGTTGCCGATGGAGAAATTTTATCGACTCGGGAAGGCTAGTTAGCCCCATGTTTCCCGAGGAGGCCTCACGACGCTACTCGGACGTCAAGTAGGTCCCATTAACGAAAGTTAGCCCTTTTTCGGCTAAGGTACTAGGACTCGTCTCTTATGACTGAGTAGGTGCCAATGAACGCGTTTCTCGACTCGGGGGGCAAATGAGCCCCATGCTTCCCGAGGAGGTCTCACGATGCTACTCAGATCCCGAGTAGGTACAAATTGTTGATACTTAATCGCTTTTCGGCTAAGCTAGTAGGACGCTCCTCTTATGGCCGAGGAGGTGCCAATGAACGAGTTTCTCGACACGGGGTGTGGGGGACAATGAGCCCCATGTTTCCCGAGGAGGTCTCACGACGCTACTCGGATCCCGAGTAGGTCCAATTGTTAATACTTAGTCGTTTTTCGGCTAAGTTACTACGACGCTCCTCTTATGACCGAGAAGGTGCCAATGAAAGAGTTTCTCTACTCGAGGGGCTAGTGAGCCCCATGTCTCCCGAGGAGGCCTCACAACGCTACTCGGATGCCGAGTAGGACCAATTGACTATAATTAGCCGTTTCTCGGCTAAGCTAGTAGGACGCTCCTCTTATGACCGAGGAGGTGCTAATGAACGAGTTTCTAGACTAGGGAGGGACTAATGAGCCTCATGCTTCCCGAGGAGGTTTCACGACGCTACTCGGATCCCGAGTAGGTCCAATTGTTGATACTTAGCCCTTTTTCGGCTAAGTTACTAGGACGCCCCTCTTATGACCGAGGAGGTGCCAATGAAAGAGTTTCTCTACTCGGGGGGCTAGTAAGCCCCATGTTTCCCGAGCAAGTCTCACGACGCTACTCGGATGTCGAGTAGGTCCAATTGACGATACTTAACCGTTTCTCGGCTAAGCTAGTAGGACGCTCCTCTTATGACCGATGAGGTGCCAATGAACAAGTTTATCGACTCGGGAGGGACTAATGAGCCTCATGCTTCCCGAGGAGGTCTCACGACGCAACTCGGATCCCGAGTAGGTCCAAAATGTTGATACTTAGCCGTATTTTTGGCTAAGTTACTAGGACGCTCCTCTTATGACCGAGGAGGTGCCAATGAAATATTTTCTCTACTCAGGGGGCTAGTGAGCCTCATGTTTCTCGAGGAGGTCTAACGACGCTACTCGAATGCCGAGTAGGTCCAATTGACAATACTTAGCTGTTTCTCGGCTAAGCAAGTAGGACGCTCCTCTTATGACCGAGGAGGTGGCAATGAACGAGTTTTTCGACTCGGGAGGGATTAATTAGCCTCGTGCTACCCGAGGAGGTCTCACGACGCTACTCGGATCCCGAGTAGGTCCAAATCGTTGATACTTAGCCGTTTTTCGGCTAAGTTACTAGGACGCTCCTCTTATGACCGTGGAGGTTCCAATGAAAGAGTTTCTCTACTCGGGGGGCTAGTGAGCCCCATGTTTCCCGATGAGGTCTCACGACGCTACTCGGATGCCGAGTAGGTCAAATTGACGATACTTAGCCGTTTCTCGCCTAAGCTAGTAGGGCGCTCCTCTTATGACCGAGGAGGTGCCAATGAACGAGTTTTTCGACTCGGGAGGGACTAATGAGCCTCATGCTTCCCGATGAGGTCTCACGATGCTACTCGGATCTCGGGTAGGTCCAAATTGTTGATATTAGCCGTTTTTCGGCTAAGTTACTAGGACGCTCCTCTTATGACCGAGGAGCTGCCAATGAAAGAGTTTCTCAACTCGGGGAAGCTAGTGAGCCCCATGCTTCCCGAGGAGGTCTCACGACGCTACTCCGACCCCAAGTAGGTCCAACTGTTGATACTTATCCGTTTTTCGGCTAAGTTTGTAGGGCGCTCCTCTTATGACCGAGGAGGTGCCAATGAAAGAGTTTCTCAACTCGGGGAAGCTAGTGAGCCCCATGCTTCCCGAGGAGGTCTCACGACGCTACTCTGATCCCAAGTAGGTCCAATTGTTGATACTTATCCGTTTTTCGGCTAAGTTTGTAGGACGTTCCTCTTATGACCGAGGAGGTTCATTTGTTTGAACTTAGCTATTTTCGCTAAATGATAGGGTACTCCTGGCATGGCCGAGGAGGTATCGCAGGAGAGTGCTCGGCTCGGGGGGCTAATGAGCCCCATGCTAGACCGAGGAGGTTCATTTGTTTGCACTTAGCTATTTTCGCTAAATGATAGGGTACTCCTGGCATGGTCGAGGAGGTACCGCAGGAGATGTGCTCGACTCGGGGAGCTAGTGAGCCCCATCCTAAGCCGAGGAGGTTCATTTGTTTGCACTTAGCTATTTTCGCTAAGTGATATAGGGTGCTCCTGGCATGGCCGAGGAGGTACCGCGGGAGATGTGCTCGACTCGGGGGGATAATGAGCCCCATGCTAGGCCGAGGAGGCTTCATTTGTTGGGCCACTTGAATGTCGAGTAACCGTAAATGAGGCTTAGCCATTTTTTTGCTAAGTCGGTCGGGGAACTCCTCTATGATCGAGGGGATGCCATTGGAGAATTTTTTGACTCTGGTGTATTTATTAGACCAGCTGATGGGTCCAAGCAATTAACCCCACACTGGATGAACGGATAGGGCAGCCTCGTTCCTTCCCGGAGTGGTCGTCCAGCGGAACCTGAGAGAGGCTCTTGGTCTGGAGTACCATGTATGCCCCAGGAGGGGGGGAGGGTTTCGAGATTGAGCATTGCTTCTAGGCGCCCTGGTGTGCGGGAGCCCGAAGTGTTATGCTTTCCGAGGCTGAGGTGGGTGAGCCTCATTGTGGAATCGAGATGAAATTCTCGAGTTGGGGAGACACTCAATCCCCGAGTTTGGATAATCCCCAATTTTCCAAGTAGTGGACGCAACACTGTCCATTTGATCTTGCTAGGTGACTAAATTAGACCGACTAGATTCTCTGAGTTGGCCCTCAAGTCTCCCGAGTTGGGAGAGAGGGAGCCCCATATTTCCCGAGGGGTATACATGCGTGGCCACCGAGCCCAACTAGGCAACGGATTGGCTAGGAGGGGGACCGAGTTGTTTTTCCCCAATCGGTCTTCTTGCTTTCTCGAGTTGGGAGAAGTGAGTTCCTAAGTGCCCAAGAGTTACAAATGTGAGGGCTCGGAGGGCTACTGAGCCACCTATACTCCTGAGTTGGGTGTATGTAGAATACTTAGCTGAATTTCGCTAAATGACGAGCTTCTTGGCAAGGCCGAGAGAATCATGCACAAACTCGGGGGGCTAATGAGCCACCAACAATCCCGAGTTGGGTGTATGGAGAATACTTAGCTCATTTTTGCTAAGTGATGAGCTCCCTGATGAGACTAAGAGGGTTACATACTCTCCCGAATCGAGAAGGGTGATGCACCAATTCGCGGGCTAATGAGCCCTCCATCGTAACCCCGAGTTAGGTGTTGAGATACTTAGCCAAATTTAAGCTTAAGTGTTGAGCCCCCTGGCAAGGCCGAGAAGGGTGATGCACCAACTCGGGGGCTAATAAGCCCTCCATGGTAATCTCGAGTTGGGTGTTGAGATACTTAGTCAAATTTAGGCCAAGTGCTAAGCTCCCTGGCAAGGTCGAGAAGGGTGATGCACCAACTCGAATGCTAATGAGCCCTCCATGGTAATCCCGAGTTGGGTGTTGAGATACTTAGCCAAATTTAGGCCAAGTGCTGAGCCCCCTGGCAAGGCCGAGAAGGGTGATCACCAACTCGGATGCTAATGAGCCCTCCATGGTAATCCCTAGTTGGGCGTTAAGGTACTTAGCTAAATTTAGGCTTAAGTGTTGAGCCCCGTGGCAAGGCCGAGAAGGGTGATGCACCAACTCGGGTGCTGATGAGCCTTTCGTTTTCCGGAGTCGGACATCTTCCCGAGTCGGGTATTTCCTGAACGGGTTTTGATGTGGGTACTTAGCTATTTTGCTAAGTAGTGAGCTTTGTGGTTAGACTGAAAGGTCACCTACTCTCCCGACTCAGGGGGCTAATGAGCCGTCCAATTTCCCGAGTTGGATATGTAGGATGTACTTGGCTATATTTGCTAAGTGTTGATCCCTCTAGTGAGACCGAGAGGGTCAATGTTTTCCGGAGGTGTTCTCGACTCGGGGAGGCTAGTGAGCCCGGTGCTTCCCGAGGAGGTGCCTTTGGAGATGTTCTCGACTCGGGAGGCTAATAAGCCTTATGCTTCCCGAGGAGGTCTTTTTTGTCCGAATGACGCCACTCGAATGTCGAGTAGGTATCAATAAGCAATACTTAGCCTTTTTTTTGGTTAAGTTCGTTGGGGCACTGCTCATGGCCGAGGAGGTACCGTTGGAGTAGTTCTCGACTCGGGAGGCTAATGTTCCCCGTGTTTCCCGAGGAGGTTATCATTCTCTCGAGTTTCCTTTTGCTCGCTCATGTTGATCCGAGTCTTCAGCTATCCACTTTTGATATGTATGGCTTTTGATAGTGTGCCTTTGATGCTGAGGCAGATTTCTCTTTGGATCTCGTTAAGCTGAGCGTCATTCCATGACCCGAGGCCGAAGGCCCTATACCGAGGGTGATTGTTCTGATTATGATTGTTGTTGGTGGACTCTCGGGAGGGAGCCTCTCCTTTCGTTTCCATGATTTCTCGCCAATAGGCTTACAAATCTCTTCTCGTGCTGCCGCCAATAATAAATGTTGGGTAGTTCGTGATGATACCATGAAAGAGTCCCGAGTTGCGTGTTCCTTCTTTATGCTTGTTGGATTCAAGAGGGATCCTTTCACACTTTCTTCGGGGGTTTGTGATGCGCAAGTACTATCTGCGATATCCTTCTCCCTGACTTGCTTCAAGGTTGTTGGCAACTTGGCGTGTGTCCTGTTCTATCTTACACCGACTTGTTGCTGCGGAATATCTTCTTGGTCCTATTCATCCCGAGCTTCCTCCGTTCTACTATGACTGGAGTTACTTGGGCTTGAAGATAAGGCCCTTGGTTGAGTTGGAGTATGCCGACTAGGAGCTCTTGAATACTTCGTTGAATGTTCTAGTTGAGCTGATCGATTATCTTCTCTGGGTTAGTCGTAGTGATTAACTGAGGTGGATTTAGAGGAAATTCGTTCCAAAGTTTGAGGCTGTTCTGCTCATCCCGAGAGGTAGGTCCTTCGTCTTCCTAATGAGTTGGCTCCACACTAGGTGTGGTATGGCGACAGGATGGGAGTTCTTCGGCCCAGGTGAGAAGCTCTTGTCTTTCTTCAGTCAGATGCCATGTTGCTCTCGGTATGTGACTTTGAGATGTAGCCTCCCCATAGACGGTGCCAAACTGTTTCTGCCTAGAAACTGTCAAAGATGATTGTAGTGTTGAGAGTCTTGAAATCTCGAGAAGGTCTGAGGTGCTGAGGAAGGGGACTCCGACCATCCTGCAAAATACAAGGAAAAACTGGCCCGGGCGTGTTCTCGGGAAAGCCCCTCCGAAGCTCAAGTCAGTTGAGATTGAGGTAGAGAGAGAAAGTGAGTAAATGTAGAGAGAGATGCTCCGGTTTTTTGTAGGTTAGAATTGAATACCTTTGTTTGATGAGACAACCCCTATTTATAGAGGATGAGACCTCCAATAAATGAGGGCATTTCAGTCAGCTCCAGCTGGTGATGGATTGTCTTCCCTTGATGCAGGGGTATTTTAGCAATTTCACAATAGATGGGCCAGTTCAGGAAATGAGCCCAAACAATAATTATTATGCTGTAAAATTGTTATTTAGTTCTTTTTCTTTGTCAATTTTAGAGTACTTATGGACATAAATTTACATTGAGGATCATCATTTCATCCATTGAGAAAGCGGTTGAAACACTTGAATTGAGAGATCAATAATTCGATAGTTTTTATACTATTAAATAGGGCATAAACATGACAATATATTTATCAACTCTTGTACCACTGAGCTAAATTCATGTTATGTCAAGAGGTGAAAGATCTGCAAATAGAAAAAAAATATGGAGTTGACGGAGAAAAATATTTAAAAAGATGGTGGACGAAATTCATGGAGACAAATAGTAAAAACACACCATTAATGCAAGCATTTATCCTTCCTAATTCAACAAGTTTTGATTTTGGATTTTCTATAGAGCGCTCCTATATTTGAAACTAGGCGTATATGCACGTGATGCGTGCGAAAGTAAATTAAATTTCAATTTTTTGTTTTTAGAAAATTGGTGAAGTGAAAAAAGAACTCATGTACAATTCTTTAGTTCACTATATTTATTTTTCTTTATTTGAAAAAATTCAAAAGTTGGAGAATTTGTAATTGCAGTTCTTTAATTCATTATATTCATTTATATTATCTCAGATGACCCAGACATATAGGCCTTTTTCTCAAATAACCCCGACATTTTCACCCCTATCGCGGATAACCCTAAACTTGTATTTTGTCATTAAACTTAACGAAATGGCTAATGATGTTAACTTCTCGTCTTCTGCAACAAACTGAACTCCTCAAACCCATAATTTATTCCTTCCAAGTCACTCGTCAATGGCCTTTAACTCCATTCTCTCACTCTCCTCAAATTTTCCTCTTTCCTATTTCCTATTTCCTCTTTCTCTCTCTTGTTCCTCTTTGTGCTGGGATTTGTGACAACAACATCAACAATAGGGCCGCTAGGATTTGGTTATTCTTTTGGGTAATTTATTTTTTGAGTAAAATTGTAATAATTCTCTCAAACACCCACCAAAATTGTCAAGTGACAACAAGAAAAAAAGTACAAGACAAGAGCAAGAAGAAGCGATTTAAGTTAGATTTCTTGAGCAACATCGTCATCAAATTAGCTCCCTAAACCCCATGAATTACCTAGTTTCTTACAAAAAGCCCCGAAATTGTTTGACATGTATAAAGATGGTAAGGAAGCTGAGGAGTTCATTAAGGAGGAGGAGCGAGAAACTGAGGCACATTATGATGAAGTGGTTGAGTATGTTACGAGGGTTTTGATGATGTGGGTCGATAAGATTGTTCATTTTAGGAAGGATTTTGGGTTGCCATGGGATGTTAGGAGAAATTGGGTGCATAAGTATCTGATTTTTTTTTTTTGAGATTTTAGGAGCAATTGTGCGATTTGCTTGGTTGTTTATGCAAGGGAAAATGTGATAAGATTGGGTATAAATAGGAATGGATAGCGAATTGCAAGTGGAGGAAAAATCAGGGGTTGGTGGAGGAGGTGGAGGAAAGAGAGGAAATCAGGGGGTGGTGGAGGAGGTGAAGGAAAGAGAGAATCTAGGGGGTCGTGGAGGGGGTGGATGGGAGAGAGAGAAATAGGAAATCAGTTGACACCATTGATAAGTGCTTGAGAAAAATGGGCATTGAAGAACAAGAGAGAAATAGATGAGTTTGTTTTTTTTATTTTAAATAGTTAGCGTCGTTAGCTATTCCGTCATATTTAATGACAAAATACAAGTTCAGGGTTATCCGCGATAGGGGTGAAAATGTCGATGTTATTTAGGAAAAAGGCCTATATGTCAGGGTCACCTGAGATAATATCCCTTTTTAAAAAAAGAATCCAAAAATTCGAAAAGTTGTAAATTTTTTTGGAAATTTTGTCAAGAATAAGTCAACCTTTTGGGTAGTCTGCTAAAATAAGTTAACCTTTTAATTAACTTAAAATAAGGGAAACTTCTGGGGGTATCTTTTCAAATTAGGTGTTTGACCGGTTCATAACCTGTTTAATAGGTTAAAGATGACATGTATCGTTTTTTAATTGGTCTTATTTATTTACTTTTTAAAAAAAATTATCTCTCTCATCCCTTTTCCACACTCTCCCTTTCCTCCCTCCTTCACTGCTTACCTCCTTCCTCCTCCACCACCTCTCTCTCTCTCTCTCTCCTCCCTTCACCGCCGCTTTCTCTCTCCTTCCTCACCTCCATGCTTTCTTTCTTTGTCCTCTCTAAACTCGTTGCCCACCACCACCCCCTCCATCTCCAACTTCAAATGTATATTAAATTGAAATCACCTGACAAAAGCAATTGTATTTTAATTGGATTAGCATGTCCCAGATCTTTAAGTGCTCGCACCATTCTCAGAATTCGATGGTGTTAATAATGGCAGATAAAAAGAAAATATATTATTGTCTCTTTCTCTAGGTGGTTCGTGATTAACATCGCCTCTTGATCATCGACTGCACCCTTAATATCTTGTATTGACGGCGGTTCATCATCGTCGACAAATATTTCCCGACATTCTTTTCCCCTCGAAGTTTGTTTTTAATTTGAAACTGAAGCTCATAATTCCAAGCTTGACGTCATCTTTTCGATCTTCAGGCATAAAATCCAGCACAAAGGTAGTTGATGATGTGAATTCAATGAGGAGAGAGAAAGGAAACATCCTTCGTGTTGGTCTAATTTGTGGAGGTCCTTCAATGGAGCGCGAAACTTCAGTGTTTGGGGCTGATAAGGTGGGTTTAGTGGTGACTGGTGAGTTGGGTGGTGGAGGATTAGTGTTGTGGTGTGGTGGTCGGTCAAAGGGTTAAAGGGAGGCAGTGGTGGTGATGGTTTTGTGATGGTGGGGAGATGGAATAAAAATTGGTGAGGCTGGGGCTTTGAGGGGTTCTACAGGTGGTGGTGACCTGTTATTTAGGTCTGGCCGACTTTGAGGGGTTCTACAGGTGGTGGTGACCTGTTATTTAGGTCGTAGGCAAGTTTTGTGACTCATTTAACTTTAGTATCCCTATAAGCTTTACTTGTTCTAAGTTAATCAAAATGTTAACTTATTTTTAGAAGACCGGTCAAATATTGGCTTATTTTTCACAATTTCCCTTTTTTTTTTAAGTTGGGCGTATAATCGTAAAATAGGGTGGATACTAAGTCCTCTCGTCTTCATTTATATAATAGAGACATAGAGTTAAAAGTCGTATTTTATTAGTCTTCCAATTTCCTAGTGATTTAGACTCGTGTTAATAATGTTCACACTATCATCTTTGCAGTAATTAATTTTGTTGAGATCTTATGTTTTCTACTCTCATTTTGAGCTTAATTAAATCAACTTTATGCTATAAAGTGAGGGAAAAAATGGCTTTATAATACTTTTCTAACTCAAATTAATGTCAATTTAAGCATTTTTAACATTTGATGTTTTACAGGCGAAAGGGATACCCAACTTCAAAACGTGAACAAACAGTGATGGGTCCCACAATATAAAAGCTGACAAGGCTCTTCACATGAAGATGCAAAAAAAGCAAGACAGAGACGTAATCAAGCTGCGACGTCGTTTTATAATGTTGTAAATTTGGTTGAGCTGTCATCACAGATGTGTCCGTACTTCTCAGATCTGCACATGGGACGCGTAAGTACGTAACAAATTTTTGGAGGAGAGAGAAAGTGTGTGCATGCGATCTGTCGGTATTGGGGGCAGTAAGTCAGTAACCAGGACTTTCCGCCTGATTTTGACTTGTGAGGGGTACGGTACATTATATAGCTTGAAATGGGCACCTCCTTATCCTTTTTTTTCTTCTTTCTTTTTGTTCTTTTTCTTTCATTGGAGGCACATAACCATGATTAGCGTATTAATAATGATGGAGGTAATCTTTGTATATGAAGTACTCTATGATCTAAGTGGCTTGGGAATTGGTGCGCCTCTCTCGGCTAGACGAAAAGGAATCACAAACTGTTAAGTTTGTAGGAGGGAGAGAAAATAATAAGAGTTTATTATATTGATGGGTTTAATAATAAATTATGAGTACAATATATATAGGAGTACAAAGGAACTCTTACTAGATAACTATCTCTAAAAGATATCTTATTCCTAATACTTATTGAAAATATTCTTAACATAATATTTCCCTAGATAATAATATATCCTAAAGATATATTCATATCTTTATGATACCCTAATATTCCTAATAAAACTTTAAACGGTTTTTTCATCAAATGCCCCCGAGTTTTTACGAAATTCACCGGGTACCCTCGCACTTTTGAAAATACACCTGGTACCCCTCAGTTTCAACATAATACACCCAAATGCCCCTAGTGACTAACGGCGTTAACTGCCGTTAGTCTTAACTCTAATTAAATCCTAATTAGCCTTAATTAACCTAATTAAACCCTAATTTGTAACCCTAAACCTTAACCCTAACACTAACCCTAACCCTAACCCTAGCCTAACCCTCCCCCACCCTCCCACCACCCCTTCCCACCACCCTTCCCCCCACCCCTCCCAACATCCCCACCCCAACATCTCCCCCACCCTCCCCACACCTCCCTACTCCCGTCGACCCTCCCGGCTCCGCTCCCCACCGAATCCCCCTCCCCCCCTGTTGAATCCCCCTCCCCCATCCCCGTCAAACTCGGAATGTACTCGGTTGCGATCGACGAGTGAGAGGGTGGGTTCGAATTCCGCGAATTGGTTGCGGACGACGAGCGAGAGGGTGGGGAAGGGAGAGTTGCGGACGACGACGAGCCGGGCTGCGGAATTGGAGGCGGATTCGAAAGGGACGGGGGGCGGGGGATTCGAAAGGGTGGGGGAGCGGGGTCGGGGGGTGGGGGGAGGGTGGGGGATCTGGCGAGGGGTGGGGGGGAGGGTGGGGGGATTCGACGGGGGTGGGGAAAGTCGACGGGGTGGGGGGAGCCGTGGGAGGGTTGACGGGGTTGGGGGGGATGCGGGAGGGTGGGGGGAGGCTGGCTGGGGAGGGGGTGGTGGGAGGGAGGGAGGGTTAGGGTTAGGGTTTAGGTTTAGGGGTTAGGGTTAGGGTTTAGGTTTAGGGGTTAGGGCTAGTGTTTAGGGTTAGGGTTAGGGTTAATTAGGATTTAAAACAGAAAATTAAGGTTAATGACTAACGGCGGTTAACGACGTTAGTCACTAGGGGCATTTTGGTGTATTATGTTGAAACTGAGGGGTACCAGGTGTATTTTCAAAAGTGCGGGGGTACCCGGTGAATTTCGTGAAAACTTGGGGGCATTTGGTGAAAAAACCGAACTTTAAACTATAAAACGAAAATTGAGTTAGATCCTGGATTTTAGTTGAATTGAATTGGACTGACCTAAATTGAACTGGATTAAACTACTCCCTCCATCCCATAATATAAGTCCTGGTTTTATTTTTACACGAGAATTAAGGTAAATGAAATCTTGCTTTATTTGGATAAATAGATGCATTTTTAATTTGGAAACACTTACATTGTTTTTTTCTTTTAAACAAAAAATAAAAAACTAAACATTTAATGTTACACGGTTTAATGTGTAGAGAAGTTCAATGGGGTAAAAGATCCCATTTTGTCATTAATAATGGTGTATTGGGAGCTGAAATTATGACATTATGGGAATTATATTATTTTCATTGGGGTATTTTGGGCATAATTATTGATTGAAAATAGAAATATGACTTATATTTTGGGACACCTTATAAGGAAACAAGAATTATATTATGGGACGGAGGGAGTATAATGTAAGTGCAATGAAATGAACTGAATTGAATTGAACTTAAGTGAGTTGTATTAAACTGAAATTGTGAGAAAAAAATAAATGAATTGAACTGCACTGAATTGAAATGAACTGAATTGAACTGTGAGAGAAAAATGGACAGAATCTTATTGTTAGGAATTAGTTGTTTTACTTTAATTTCAAGATAAAGAAGAAGTAGATCAATAATGACCAACTTATAAATTAGTGTAATCCTTCTCCTATTACCAATTTGTTTGGGCTTGTTTCTGATCAAACATTCTTTTGATGCGGCTTTGCATTTCGTCAACTGAAGTGTATTAGTTATTATTTGAATCAAAATCACTTGTTACATCATTTTGTACACGATTTGTGTGCTATTTTGAAACATTATTGATTCTCGAGATCAAAAGGTAGATTATGGCATAATTCGTGTATCACAATTGCTGTCTATTTATTACAATGACCCACAACTTGATATATATTTTTTAAATAATAATTTAATCAAACAATAAGAAAAGGCGGCAAATGATTGCAAAAGTACTTGATTTATTATTGTTTTTAATGAACTACATATTACTATCAACGAACTAATAAGATATTTTTTGAATAAAAAAAAAACTAATAAGACATTGTGGCACATTATCAAACGCTAGTGGTCTCATGGTGGACATCGTCGAGTGGCTTGGCCGAGTGTACGGTGTTGTCTGTATAGGTTTTGAAAGATTTGTTATATCTTGCTATTCAATTGAATTTTCATTAGATTTATGTGGTTTTGTACCTGCGTTATTGCTTTAGGGAGCAAATTCCAAAGGACTATTTTTTAATAATACAAACTTTTGCCCAAAATTCTAGTAGGTCATGACCGGCTCTAACTTGTTGTAGGAGGTCACTAGCCGACGCCGCACCGATCATGCCACGTGTTGTTATTTCATCGGGTTGTTTTAAAAAAAAACAAAAAAAGACTTTTTCTTTCCCCTCCGCTGATCTCTTTCCCCTCTACTGATCTCATTGCTTCTTCCCCACCATGACCCCGCTTTTCTTTTTCCTCCCTCCCCACCCTCCTCGTCGCCGCACCCTCCCTCTCTCTCTTCCTCCTCGGCCTTCCAGCTCCTCCTCAACCACGAACCAAACCTCGTCCCTCCCCCACCCCGAAACCACTTCCCTAGTACCCACCTCACCCCCCATAACCACTTAACCCTCCCCACCCAAAACCGCCTTTCTCTCTTCCTCACCACTATCTCGTGTCCCTCATCTCTTCTAAACAACGACATTCGGGTGATGTCGTGGATCAGGATTCGGAGGGATAGGTGGTGTTTGGACGACGACCGAGGACGCAGTAGTTCTAAGTTTTTGAGGCAAAATATTTGGTACCGCTGTGATGGGATTCGGATAACAAGCGCGGGTGGATGTCGTGACTAGATCCCAAGCAAGAGAAGAGTTGCATGGGAAGCCTCGAAGGCATGAATTTGGTGGAAGTCAAAGAGCACGGGTGGAGGTGTTTGAGACATCCCCACTTTATTGTTTGGATCCAACTTCGGGATCTTGGTCGCCGGGAGAATTGCCGTATCCGGGTGCGTAGGTGCCGCACCGTGACTCGGTATCGGAGGAGGGGGATGGAGGATGATGATATAGACGCAGCGGTGATGATTGCCTTTGAAGGCGACCCGAGGGGGAAGGAATGAGAGTTCAAGTTATGGTTTGTGAGTTCCGACTGACTGCCGATTCGCAATCCGTTGTTACATGTAATTGTGTTTTTTGGGTTTGATTTTGGTTCGTGTTTGAGTTTTTTGATCGGGTTGATTGCTTAGCCGAAATTTTATTGTTGGTGTAGATGCTGGATTGAGGGAGAAATTGAATAAGATCGAGGCTTCGGGGGTGGTTTCACCAAGGGGTGGGTTGAGGGTTTATGGGCTCGGGTGGTGCCGACGGTGGTGGTAGTGGTGTTTCTTCGAGCTTGGGGGAAGAGTTCGCTCCTGGGGTTGAGGGAGGTTCAAGGCTGGGGAGAGTTGAACATATGGTGACGAACTATGGAAATTTTTTTTACCGGTTTTAGGTAGGTTATAGGTCATATTGACCTACCGTGAGGAATTTTAAGCCTAAAGTTTGTATTATTAAAAATAATCAAAAGTTTGTATTATTAAGTGGACGGGCCAAAGCTTGTATTATTCTAAGCGTAAAAATCCTTAGATTTATGTGGTTTTGTACTGCTTGTCACTTTAGGGAGCAAATTCCTAGGGACTATGATGAAATTATATAATCCCTTTTCCTCAAGCTCTTTTTTTACTCATTACCTAAGAAATTCATGATATACTGTGTCCCGAAGTACTACTAAGATTCTACCTTCGAGACTAATATTTTAAATTTATGGTCCGAACTCAACAAATTATTTTTATCTTCTCATTTTAGATTTTAAAATGGGCAAAAACAATTCTCGAGAGTGTACCAAGATCATGATATTAACTCGGGTATACCGTATGAATAGGGGCCAATTACCAAGATACAATATAAATCAAAGCTTTCCACTGAATTCTGAGGGGAGTCTTTTAATTTATTCAAGCATATAAAGGATACTAAATTTCTTAGTAATATTGGTTCATTTAGTAAGTGGAAGATCCCATAAAATCCAATTATATAGGAATTAAATTATATAGCCGAATTTATGGAATTTTATATAAAAATTCTGAATGGACCGTTAGCACATTAACTTAACTACCGTGCACCGAAACCCATATGATATAGTCAGCTTTCGTTTGGATATAGTTAATTTTTGCATGACGTAATCACCTTTTATATATAGTTAGTTTTGTATGATATAGCTAATATTCTCACATAGTCAAAGCCATATGATAGAGGCCGGGTTTTTTTTCTTCTAATATAGCTTATGTTTGTGTGATAAAGTCACTTAGCCGCGCAATAAATTATTGTGAACCCGGCCCACCCATGATGTTTGGGTTGTTTGGTTGGGCCGGGTGGATGAGCCATTTCACTCTCATAGAAAATTCTACTTACTATAGGAATTGGGTAAGCAACTTCCTAATACTCCCTCCGTCCCATAATATAGTGTTTTCATTTCTATTTTGGGTGTCCTGGGCACAAAAGGTTGCTGGGTTCTATATTTAATTCCATAATTTTTCTGTGATTTGCTCTAGAAAAAACCATGTCATCATCATTTATTTACTTTTTGAAATTAGGTTTTGCTTTTTTATTTAATCCAAAGGTTACATTTAATGCTTTTTCACCAATTATTCTCTATTCTCTCCCTAAAATCACCGATGCGCTGCAAGTTGGTACGATGCTCTTGTGGTATTTAGGTGCACATTGCTAAGGGATTTGTTCGTAATTGTTAAGTTTGCATATAAATCGACCTTAGCGGAAGTTCGGAATTTTGTATTTATTGCTGTTAAAGTTGTAAGTTCGGAGTTGGAAGCATGAATGGTTGGAACAACTCCACAACATCGCCTCACCAACCAAACTCCACCGTGCGCCTAAGCTAAGCATCATCGCGAGCTCGCTAAGCCAAAACAAGTTCGCCTGCCCAAAGAAGATCACCCGCCTAAGCTTCGCGAGCATCACAGCCATCGCACACATTTCAACACAGCCAAATGCCTTTGGCGCATAGACTGAAGATCGTCGCCCATCGCCACCGCCTGGGGTCGCCAACAGCAGTGCATCGCGAGCCTGGGTTTGCACTCGCGACTGTATCTCGGCACCTCGCGAGGATTCGCACCTGCGGCGGCCTGGTTTTGGCCTGCCACTGCTATAAGGCCGAGGAAGTTGATCGCACCTGCGACCTCAGATCGCACCCGCGACCCCCTAGGCCGGCCTAAAATGTCGGGTTGACTTTGAGCCTTAGTATAAATACTAAACTTTGCTTTTAGACCTAGGGGCAGTAGATTACAAGGGATGGAGTTTCCAAAACTCCACTCTTCTTTGTTTCTTCTTTTAGTTTTTATTTTCTAATTCTAGTTTTTGTAGATTTCAATTATGGGATCGGCTTATGCCATACCGATCGTAGCTTGAACCGTTCGAACGAGATTATTACGGTGCTTCAAGCTTTTATTGTGAGATCTTTCTTTCTCTATTTAGTTCCTTTGATTATGGTTTAATTTTCATGCTTGCTTTCTATGGTTTTCGCATGATTATGCTAGAATATTACTAGTTTGATTGTGTAATAAATCTAATGTTAGATTTAAGAATAGAATCTGATTGTTTTATTCTTTTATCAAATGGTAGCAAACCAGGGAGTAACTTAGATGCAGATCGCCTTGGTTATTTCTTGGGGAAATTGAATCAACCGTTGAACGTTTATCGCTTGTATGACGTTAGCGTGTCCTGGGCTGTTCTCCCGTGTTTATTGCCGCTATTGGATTGAACTTAGACGCGCGATCTGACTAGGTTATCCTTTAGCTAGGTTTTATAGTCACGCTGATCGTGCTATTCAACTAAGAATAAGGAGAGCACGAGATTAATTTCCACACGAGATAATTATGGAAATAATTAGAGTAGATGTTCTAATGATTCATAATGAATTTCGGCGCATGCTAATCGGATTCAAGATCCTCCTTATAATTGATTTCTCATTTTGTTTATATGCCAGTTAGTTGTAGTTTAGTTAATTCACGGAAACCCACCTTTGTTATTATTATTAGTTTCTCGGCCCTTAGCTTAATCTAGGTTTCGAATCACGCGAATATAAAACTCGTCCCCTCGTTTCCCCGTGGATACGACCCCTACTTCCACTTTATACTACCTTAGTGTAAAAGAGAGTAGGAGAAATTTATCTTTGGCCGGGTGGCGTTCACGACGACAAGCGCGGCCCGCCAAATTTTGGCGCTCGTTGCTGGGAAACGGTGTTACTTGTTCAGATTTAGTGTGATTTTTGAATGGTATTG
>CANSNZ010001383.1:445000-557857 GCA_947646795.1 Beta lomatogona | reverse complement strand
GATTATCATTATCTTTATTAATTCAGTTAACTGAAATTGATGTTACCTTCAAGTTAGCTTAAATTTATGGATTATTTCAGTTCTTTGGTGCAGAAAATTTATACTGTATTTTTGGATAGTTGAGTAAAAGCATGATTAGGTTATTTTAGCATTTTTTTTTGGAAGTTTTCTGGAGAAAGACGTTTGAACTGAACTTGAGTGAATACGCTATTCCAAATTTATACATAAAACACTAAATTTGAATAATTTAGTTCAAGTGAAGGGTTAGGGTTACCGACTTACCGTTACAGCAATAATCATATTCAACTTTTCGGTTTGCAACAAAATCTTTTCATAGATTGTTTCATGAGTTGCTTTTGATTGGGACACCTTTTTTGTTGAGTGGATTTCTTTGCGTGCGAGTTTCGTGGTTTGTTGAGGTGAAGCTCGTTCGATGCAATAAAAATGGCGGTTTTGAATGTTTAGATAGTTAATCTTCAATGAAAATTTAGATTTTACAGCTCCTATGCCTATTTTTGCATCAATGATTTTTTTCTTCCATTTTTACCTATGATCTTTAGCTGAGATGAATTATGATGGTGTTAGTTACTAAGGTACTTGGATGGGGATGTTATAAAATTCCTTGGCGTTTTGGTGTTACTTGGTCAAATAACTTGCTTATTTTTTCTCTTGTCATCCTATTCTTCCTGTTCTCATTTTAGGTCATCTAGATGCTAACAAATGGAGTTTTTGACTAGGGAACTTTTGTCTTGCTTATCTTGATTTTAAGGTACTTAAAAGGTCAGACCTATAGGTTACTCAAGCTCTTCATATTATCTCGAAGTTCTTTCGTGTTGGTTCAGCGGCTCTTCTGACATGGATATGAATACTGCGACACTACATTTTGGGTCAAATATGTGGAAGTTTTTCATAAATAGACTAGTTTGAATGTGTGACCCCATTAGATCAACTTGTTCATTCTTTGTGTAATTTCTGATTTAGTCCTAGAGGATTCTGCCTATCTTTTTTTCGTTGTTTTATTAATATCTATTCAGCTTTTATATGTTTAAAAGCATTTACTTGTTTTGTATCTCAGTTACTTATCCTTTTTTTTTCCAGGTGGAAAGTTCTAAGCAAGATGTGGCATCCAAACATAGTAACTCTTAGTTGGTGTCAGAGTCGCCATAAATGTTGGGCTCGTATATAGAGTATTTTCCCTAGGGGAAGCCTTGAGCACCGATTATAGATAACTCATCCACTAGCCGCGCAATTATGCTCCGTCCTCATCTTTCTCCATTCAGGCCAACCTAGCACTAAGCAGCAATATTCATGGCAATTTAAATTTTAAAGGTGCAAATATATTACAAAATGACAAAGAAGATAGAGCCAGAGTCACATTATATGCTAATATGGAGCATTTGCATATTACTTCCTGTATAGAGATATGCAGTCACTATCAATTGCTATGCTTGTAAAGTACCAATTCTTGAGTCACATAAACAATAGAATAAGAGTCATAAGATCATTATAATAATATCAGTTTTATTATGTTTTTGAATAGAATATTATTGATATGTAATAACCTGGTCCTGTTACTTGGCAACTCGGTCCTCTTTGAATTTCATTTAGCTATATAAACCAAAATTTTGTCTTCTATCCGTATTGATTCCATAATTATTTTGTATTCTATTTAAAGTGGATCAATGGGGAGAGGGAGGGGGCTGGAACTAGGAGATGGTGATTAAAATTTAATCCAGAGGCATCCGAAAAGATATGAAGGAGAACAAGATTTTTTGTAGCAGTTGGGAAAGAGGTTGAAGAAAGAAAATCAACTCTGGAATGGGCTTTGAAGAAATCAAAAGGAGAGGCCATTTGTGTTATTTATGTTCATGTTCCTGCTCAAATTATCCACCTTCCAAGTAACTATTATTCCCGTGGTGGTTTTACTATTGTTGTTTCATGCTTTCCTAGCTGTGCAAGAATTGTTTGACTGTGATGTGTTATACTCTAATGACCCTGATTTGATGTTTTAACCATAGATTTGTTGGATTTTTCTATTAATCCAACTTCCAGTTTTCCCATATATGTCTCAATTGGTGTGTAAGTATTGACTTTCTGCTCATACTACAGAAGGAGAAGTCAAACCTTTTCAAGAATGGGAACGAAAAGAGGTTTTTAAAATCCTAGATGATTGTCTTCAAATGTGTGCCAAATATCAGGTATAATTTCTTCACCTTTTTGGGTCTTACTAACACGAGTAGAAGTCAAATCTCTAGTTTAACATATTGTTATATTATGTAGGAATGCAATTGTTAGAAAA
This sequence comes from Beta lomatogona, assembly GCA_947646795.1. Lineage (NCBI taxonomy): Eukaryota > Viridiplantae > Streptophyta > Magnoliopsida > Caryophyllales > Amaranthaceae > Beta > Beta lomatogona. Next base: position 555,558 of record CANSNZ010001383.1, on the reverse strand, counting down.
TTGCAGATACTATATGCTATGCAAATTGGTGGTTTGGGGATGGAATTATTTCTAGTGTCTGTAATATAAGTGTATATTTGAAGTTCTCCTCCTTTTGGTAGGTCCGTTCTGAAAAAATCTATGTCGAAAGAGAATCCATAACGGATGGAATTTTGGAAGTCATATCTCAGCTGAGCATACAGAAATTGGTAATGGGTGGAGCAGCTAACAACAGATATTCAAGGTCTGCTTACTGATTTTGCTGTACACTTCACATTTTCCGTGTTCTGCATTGATTTTGTACTTTCTAAGCAGTCCGCTGTGAGCAAATGCAAGTATGATTTACATGCTCAGATTTCTCTTTTTGCTGCCTCGACATTTACAGGAGAATGAGGAAACCCACATCAAAAAAGGCTAATTACGTGCTCAACTGTGCTCCTGATTTCTGTTATATCTGGTTCGTATGCAAGGATCACCTAATATGTGTGAGGTATATATACTGCTCATAATCTTAGCTTTAAATTTGTATCTGTCCATCATCTTAAGTGCTTGGTTGTATGATTCTATAGAGTGGTGCTATCCTGTGACGTAGCTCAAAAGTTGTCTGAATGATCTATTTGTGTGGTTTCTGTATATTTGCTTGTATCTCAGAGGTTGCTCATGGATTAGTAGAGAATACATATTATTACAAGTCATTTGATTAATGACGCAGAGAAACTGTGAGATAAAGACATAAAGTACTTCCTTAAAGGCTTTATGGGAAAATATTATGTTTGCTGGGATTAACACTTTCAGCAGAATGTGTTCTCATCTTAATTGTGGTGTTGTTTCTATCGATTGTGTCATATGTGCTGAATTCATGACCATAATAAGTACAAGAAGTCTTGCATAAGACCATTTATTGTGAAACATTATAAGCTGCTCCTAAGAAAGTAAGAAGGCATCCCCAAGTAGGAAAAGTCACCCTGATTCTCACAATAAGTGGCTGTTAGACAATCTTATACGAAACTTTGCCTAATATAGGCGTTAGCACTAGTGCTTATGAGTGCTTATGATTAATATGGATGCTAATTTCTGCACCATAATAGGAAAGGCATGAAGCAACTGAACCAACATATTGAAGAAAACCCGTTGAACAAACTCAGTTACTCAGAATCATCAGTTCATTCAGTGTCAGCTGAATCAATTAGTAGCTCATCACCACTGACTCAAAGCATTTGTCTTGGCTCATCAGCTACTAGTATACAGGTACCCATTTATTCTCTGGAATCTGTGAGTCCCAAATGATAGTATTTAGAAAAAGATTAGTCAAAAACTTCAAATAACTGTAAGATAGGCTTATTTTCAAACACATTTTATCTGTTCCGAGTTCAAATTACTGGAATGAGTTATCAACTGGTGAAACCCTAATGTTTTGGGAGTAGCGAATCTTAGCAAAAGATATGTTTGTCTAAAAATATAAAGAGCCCGTGAATGATGCAGCCTCCTGAAAGTATGCCTCTCATTGAGCTCCACCTCTGTAATTAACACTATCATTAGATACTTTCTCACTAACAGTCTGTTTGGTAGCCGGTAATCAATTGGGGTGATGGTAAATAAATTTGTATGTAATTTTGTAAAGAAAGTCTTATTCCAATGCCCGTGGTAATGTAACATCATTTTCTTCACAAATTTCAATTACCACTCAAGACAACATCTCCTTTCAATATTTTTTGTTGCTGGGGCATTAGGTAAAAGCTACTCAAAGATTGAATTTTGAGGAATTGAGACAAAGGGAAGAGGTAGAGGAAGAGTTGGCTGAGAGGAATAAGGAACTTGAAGTCACAAAGGACCTGCTGGAAAAGGTCTTACAGGAGCTCCATGAGGCATTAGATCAGAAGTTTTTTCTGGAAAGCCAACTTAAGAATCTCACTCTCTCGGAAAAGGAGATGTTAGAGAAACTACTCTCTGCAGTGGACTTGTTACAATTGTACAAGAATCGCCGCGATGAATTGCAAGTAGAAAGGAATCATGCTCTTCAAGAAGCTGAAGAGTTGAGAAAAGAACTTGCTGGGAAACCATCAAGCTCTCATGTATCCATGTTGTTCTCTGAATTCTCCTTCTCGGATCTAGAGAAAGCTACTAACTACTTTGACACATCGTTGAAAATTGGGAAAGGCGGGTATGGAAGCACATACAAAGGTTTCTTACATCACACAGAAGTGGCAATAAGGATATTCAAGCCTAACACCAGTCATGGTGCTCAAGAGTTTGAACAGGAGGTATATTTTTTATTTTTTTTGTTTCGTTCACTCTGTTCTACATACACATCCGTTGGAAGATTTTGAAGTTTCTTCTAACTCAGTGGTTCATGTCTCTGCTGACTGCTATACCAGTTTTCAATGTTTGAGACCAAAATAGTATCTTTTTGGTATTTTCATTAGTCTGTAAATTCTGGTTAATCCTAGAGAATTCTTCCCATCGCACATTTTGTTGTTTGATCTTCATTTCAGTTATTATGTTGTAAAAAGCATTTTCTTTTTTCTTATCACCTATATCATCCTTTCTCTTAGGTGGATGTTTTAAGCAAGCTGAGGCATCCAAACCTAGTAACTCTTATTGGTGTCTGTCATGAATCTTGGGCTCTTGTATACGAGTATTTTCCCAGGGGAAGCCTTGAGGACCGACTCATCTGCAAAGTTAAAGATAACACTCCTCCACTACCATGGCAAGTAAGAATCCAAATAGCCACACAATTATGCTCCGTCCTCATTTTCCTCCATTCAAGCCAACCTAGCAGCATAATCCACGGCAATCTAAATCCTGCAAATATACTTCTAGATGACAGTTTGGTGTGCAAACTTTATGATTTTGGTAAAAGCTGTGTAATCTTAGATGGCAGAGTCGCAATGGAACAAACAACGAGATTCACTACCTCTGAACTAAACTGCACTTTCACATACATAGATCCAGAGTTTCTTGCAACTGGAGTACTTACCCCAAAGTCAGACATCTATTCATTTGGGATCATATTGTTGCACTTACTGACTGGTAAACCAGCCTTTGGAATAGCAAAGGAAGTGGAATATGCTTTGGATAGCGATGATCTCAATGCGACACTGGACCCATCAGCAGGGGACTGGCCCTTTCTCCTGGCTGAGCAGTTGGCTCGCATGGCTTTAAGGTGCTGTGATATGAACCCGTGGAATCGCCCTGACCTTGGATCAGATATATGGAGGGTTCTTGAACCCATGAAAGCTGCATCTCAACCGTTATCTACACATCTGCTGTCTTGTGAGGACTGGGCACCACATTATTTCTTATGTCCCATCTTACAGGTTAGTTAGCAAGCTTAGCTTTGAGGACAGACCATTTTTTGTTAAGTTGCTGTTACCCTCTTGGGTTTCACTTATCAGTTAAATACTTGGAATTTCACTTACAGGAGATGATGGACGATCCACAAATTGCTTCAGATGGCTTTACATATGAAGCAGAGGCTATCAGAGGCTGGCTAGATAGTGGCCATCACACTTCACCTATGACTAATGTGAAACTTGCAAACCAAGACCTTATTCCTAACCGGGCTCTACGCTCTGCAATTCAAGAATGGCTACAACATCACCGAAATGTATAGTTCTTTTCAGTTGGTACAAGCAGAAAAAAAAAAACTCACAGTTTCTACTTTTTCAGGTTTGCCCATGTTTCCCATGTAGGCTATATTCTTTTCACTTGAATAAAACCTTATATTGAGGCGTTTTATTGAGGTGAAAAGAACGAAGAAGTAACTTATGCCTCTAGGTGGGATGCCAGTAGTTGGTAGAATCTTGTGGGGTCATAATCGTGGACTTGTGATACCCAATACTTGCGATCAATTCCCAGCTATATCATTGCGATTTGTGTCTCTCTATACACCCAAAAAAGAAACTCCTCTAGCTTATGTATCTATACTCTATAGTGTGATTGTATAGAAATCAATTGCTTAATCTAATCTTAGCTTACTTTGGGCTGTACATACCTAAGATCAGTCAGTACAGCAATAGAAATTGAATTTGCTGGCAAGTGCTAACCCCCCTATGTGGGGGAGCATTTGGATTGATCGACTTCAAGATCCTGGATGTATATGTATATGTATATGTATATGTATATGTATATGAAAACAGGTCTACTCATTCTTTCTATAACACAAGATTGATCCGATTATGGACAAATTTAATACATTCAAAAGCCAGTTTCATAACCTAGTCCTCTAACTTTGGCAACTTCATCTTCTTTGAATTTCATTTCACTTATATAAAACCAATATATTCTCTATTGTTTTAACTATGCTGTATTTCTAAGTGTAAAATTGAAAGGGTACAATTCTTGTTTACGGAAGTTTCACAACAATTGCCGCAACTTCATTTAAGAAATATTTACCACTCGTATGAGATTGCGGTCTTCTTTTTCTATACATGAGAGGCTGAGAACACATGGTTCCATTCTCATCATTTTCCTCATTCCTTAATTTGTATGGCAAACTCATCAATTAATAAAATTGATGGATGTATAAAACAATCTTAAGGTGCCCAAAACAAGATATCTCTATTATATATGGATAACTAATGAGGCGAAAAAGTCATGTAACTTTTTTTTAAAAAGCTCTAATGTAACGCTAGATTTTTTTCCCCTAGAAAAACTACCACATTTTTTTTATTGAAGTACTTCTAGATTTTTGAAAACAAAAGAAACATGCACAATATCACCGCGATGTTCGCGCACGCATTATGTGCAAAAATTACTAGTACCGACAAATGACAAGTACGAGAAAAACGATCTTTTATTATTAGTCCATTAACAAAACAAGAAATAGTGACAAATGACAAAGTATTAATCATAAACAATCCCACACACTTTCCTAGAAACACTTTTTTTTTTTTTTTTTTTTTTGCAGCAAGAAAATAGTCTATTATAACATAACAATAAAATACAAGAGTGCCCAATTACCTAGCTTCTATGCCTAGGTTACGGACATATCATTTATTTGTGGGCACAAGTACATACATACTTACGGACATATCATTTATTTGATTAACTCTTTGCTTTAGTACAAAGTTTTTTGGACGGTGGAGGGAACACATCACTAGGAACAGAACATCTTGGCTGGCGCTTGCATCGAACATGATGAAGAGGATGTGAATCTTTACTCCGTCGATTGCAATACCTTGGCTTCCCTGACCACGGACCTTTGAAGGATCTCAAGCTAGCTTTAGGCAGCACCTTCCGCGAATGGTATCTTGCAATCCTCAACGCTCTCATTCTAGCTTCCTTTGCTGCTCTCCTCTTTGCAATTGATTCATGCTCTTTCTGATTTGAACCTGCACTTTGATCTTCTATAGAACATGATGTGTGCTGTGGTACTGCTCCTGATGGGATTTCTTCTAGCTTATCACCACCATCCTGCTTAGATCCTATGTGCTCCATGGATCCCGGTTCCTGATCAACAGTTCCCATTGAATTCACTGAGCAAGAGACCTCTTCTTCCCTTAAATTTTGTTTATGGGGGCCTCTTTTTGAATATAGTGTTTATCTTTGGGAGATACGAACCGACATTAACCTCATGGAAGGGTGATAAAAATGCATTACCTTCCCTTGTTGCAATTTCCCTATATCCTCCCGAGAGATGTTAAGGATCTTGGAAGATCTATTGCTATTATAATAAGTAACATAACCAGCTGAGCATTGCAATATGGAGTTTACCTTTTTAGAATATACTTCAGATTTGGGTTTTACCTGTTTCGGAAAGCAGGGATATTTTAGACTTATATTGTAATTCACATCACCTTCAGGATAGTCATTCACAAACTTCTTTGTCAGAGGAGGGAGGCGTGGCGCAAGATTAACACAAGGCACCACATTTTCTTCTGAAGAACTATTCCCTTCTGTATGCTCTAACACTCGTTGCCTTTTTGAATCACACTGTTTCCTATTCATCCCCATGCTACATATCTCCATGGGACATTCTTCCCCCTCTCTATTCAACCCAACGCTTGCTTGGTCTTTCGTATCTATTTGTTTCGCTCTAGAACTTTGTTCTCCGACAACACATACATCTTGAGCTTGAGTGTCTGAACTCTTACTTCCTGTGTCACTAGATAGACTATCGCCTTCTACTTCCAATTTTTGTCTGAGAGATTGTTCCAAATCTAGTTTTTCTTTAGTTATTTCCTTATTATGGGGCTCAATCTCCCAAGCTTTTTTGAGATCCTCATAAGCCTTGTTTAAACATCCCATTTTCCTAAATGCTAATCCCCTACCGAACAACGCTTTGGTAGTAATAATCTCAACAAGTTCATCGGGAAAAAAGAATGCACATAAAATTGAAGAAGCTGTTCCTAACTTAACAAAGAAAATCTCATATAACATCTTCTGCGTCTTCCATGAAACTTCACTTCCGCTTTCTGCTGAAAATTACTGAAAATTAGTTTCTCTCTCTCTCCTCCATAACTTTGTCGGTCGTGCATTTCAATTGATCAAATTTGCACCTTCAAATATTATATAGTTCACCTAGGTTAATTTTGTTATTATTTTGATGTTTTGCGGATTGCGAATTGGTAATTGAGATAGATTGGAAATAATGCATTGTAACTTGTGTCTTTTTCCTAAAATTATCATTATCTTTATTATTTGAGTTAATTGAAATTGATGTTATCTTCAAGGTTAGCTTAAATTTATGGATTATTTCAGTTCTATGGTGCAGAAAGTTTATACTGTATGTTTGGATAGTTGAGTGAAAGCATGATTAGGTTATTTTAGCATTTTTTGGAGATATTTTGGAGTAAGACGTTTGAAGTGAAGTTGGTGAATATGCTATTCCAGATTTATACACAAAACATTAAAAATGAATAGTTAAGTTCTAGTGAAGAGGGGCTTTAGCTTTACCTTTAAAGCGACTAGTTTTATATACAAGCGATGCGTGCAAAAGCATATAAAATTCTTCATATATCACAAAGACAGATACGTTGATCTTAATTCTTTTTTAAAATTAAAGCATGTAGTTAGCCTTTATTGTTTTTTTTTTTTTTTTTTTTTTCCTTTTTCTATTTTTTGGTGTGCCCCATTTGTTGCCATATGTAATAGAGATATCATCTTCAATTTTATGGTTTGCAACAAATTCCTCTTCGTAGATTGTTTTATGGGTTGGTGTTGATTAGGACACCTTTTTGTTTGGTTGAGTGGATTTGTTTACGTGCCAATTTCGTGGCTTGTTGAGGTGAACTGCGTTTGATGCAATTAAAATGGCAGTTTTCAATAGATAATCTTCAATGACAATTTTAGATTTTACAGCTCCAATGCCTATTTTTGCATTACTGAATTTTTTTCCATTTTTACTCATGATCTTTAGTTGGGATGAATCATGTTGTTGTGAGTTACTAGGGTACTTGGACTGGGATATTATCTTTCCTTGGACTTTGTGTTACTTTATTTTCTCTTATGACTGTTCTTCATGTTCTTATTTTAAGTCGTCTAGATGCTGACAGAATAGAATTTTTGACTGAGGAATTTTTGTCATGATTATCTTGATTTTAAGGTACATAAGGAAGTATACAAGACATGTAAGTTACTCAAACTCTTCATATTACCTCAAGTACCCGCGTTGGTTCCTTGACACTACAACATGGATATGAATACTCAGTCACTACATTTTGGGCCAAATATATGGAATATTTCCATAAAACAGGCCAGTTTGAATGTTTGAAACCAAAATATTAGCTCAACTTATTCATTCTTTTGTGTAATTTCTGACTGTCCTAGAGGATTTTGATTGTCTTTTCTTGTTGTTTTATATTTATTCAGCTTTTATATGTTTAAAAGCATTTACTTGTTTTGTATCTCAGTTACTTCTTTTTTTTCGAGGTGGATATTTTAAGCAAGATGCAGCATCCAGACCTTTTTTTTTCTTTTTTTCTTTTTGACATGAAAACTAGCTTACATTCATTCAACTGAAATCAAATCATCTGTTACAAGGGACATAATCTCAGCAGGAGCTTCCTCAATCCAAACTCTTAACTCACCAAAATTTCGACTTAGCTGGGCTAAGGAGTGGGCAACTTTGTTGGTGTCACCATGAATATTGGGCTCTCGTATATGAGTATTTTCCTAGGGGATTCCTTGAGCACCGATTATAGAGAACTCATCCACTAGCCACACAATTATGCTCCATCCTCATTTTCCTCCATTCAAGCCAACCTAGTACTGAGCAGAAATGTTCATGGTAATTCAAACTTTAAAGCTGCAAATATACTACAAGATGACACAGAAGAAAGAGGCAAAGTCACATTATATTATATGCTAATATAATATAATGTTACTTGGTATGTGCGACGCGTTTTCTAACCAATTACCCTAGGTCTATATGAGAGTTAAACATGTTTAACCTTACATTTGATACTGTTTGAGATTATAGAGTGATTGGAAGTGCGTTGTATTTGTCACATTGTTATGGTTTGAGATTATAGAGCGATTGGAAGTGCGTTGTATTTGTCACATTGTTATGGTTTTTCCCCTGATTCTCAGATTTCCACGTGTAATCTTTGTGTGTCTCATTATTATTATTATTATTATTATTATTATTATTATTATTATTATTATTATTATTATTATTTGTGTGTATTATTTGTCTTCTTTTTTATTGTAGAAATTCTGAGCCTTTGATCCTAACACACAACATAAAACATAGAGAAATAAGACAAGAAAGTAAGCAGGGAATCTACATAAAACTGAGTACATGAGTTACTCAGAAATTTAGAGAACGATTAGTTTTAAATTGTCTTAATCATTGGTGAAAAAATGGCCGATTTTGTGTGTTTGATTCAATTTTTTATTGATCAATTGATGAAAATGACCACCTATAACTCTATAAGTGATCTACTACATTATATACCCAAGTTTACCCATGTCTAAATACACTCATCTATTTGCTTTCTCGTCTCGAAAAATGTTGCTACTGTGGAAGGATGAAAAGAATATTGATAAAAGGATTTCTTTTATAAAGTATACATGCTCCCAAACCAGAAATAGATTAAAGGATTCGGTTTTCAACTTCGTTGTGTCATTTAGGGGTTTTTCTACTAGTGGTTGCCTTTGTCATGTCTTAGTGGTACAGTGAAGTTGCATATTATTAGATCTCATGTAAGGAAACGTGATGTGCATCCTTCTCTCAAGAATACATTTAATTCAAAGATCGATAGAAATTTGTGGAATACTTGCGGACTAATTAAATCAATACCAAAATACTATAATTAACAAAACAAAAGCTCAACGGTCAATTCCAATGCAAAACACATCATACGTAATTGAAGAACTTTTATTACATAATATTAATTAGCTAGCTTCTAACCAAAGTGACAAACATATTTGACTTGGGGACCAAAATAGGGATTATTGAAAGGAGGAGTAGAAAAGACCTGCTTGAAACAGTTATCACTCAACCTATTCACTGCGTCACAACTAGGGATGGCAATGGATCTTGGACCCTGGAACATGTTCTATCTAACAGTATCTTCTTCACTTCTGCTGATGTCTCCAGTTCGTGATAACACCCTGGAACATGCTTTATATCATCCCAACACCCTGTATATTCATTTGGTTGTGCCCCAGATGTGCTACGTGCTTCACCACCACGCACCATACATGTTGATGATCTCATGTTCCATATCAACCCGATGATCATCACCATCAATATGTTCTTCATCATGATTAAATGTATATACTACTTTTTTTTGGGGTAATTATAATTAAATATAATGCTTACTGTCCTTTCTTTGATTGGACTTGCTTGTTCAGTTGTTTGGTGTGTGTTGATTGTGATGGTATACTGCATATATATATACAAAAGTTTACCGTATATAATGTACATTCCTATTGTACAAAGCTAGTATACATGGTAACAAAAGATATTAAGGCTAATATCAAGGAGAGGAGATGAAGGAGATCATTTAGATACGTAGGACTAGAATCAAGGAATATATCAAGGAGAATAAACAATTTATTATCAAGCTGTCATGATTAATCATAGGATTTATGATTATAAATGAAAGAAATTATATACTCTCCATGTATTATTATTTTTATCTTTTTTACTTGGAATATTCTAGTCAAGGTTAGAAAACTTTGACCATGTATGTAATGATTATATTATATAGAAAAACATATTTTATGTAGAATCTTGTTAGATTTGTCTCAACTGTACTTTAAGAATATCAATTTTTCATAAATTTTACTATTATTTAGATATAATATTAACGATCAAAGATATACATTTGAATCTGTGCAAAAATGAGTCGGAAGATAAAAAAAAATACAGAGCGAGTAAGTACTTTTTATAAAACAAATTAGTCTGATATTACTTGATACATTAGTTATTTTACACTAGAATTTTTGCACGCTATGCGTGCATGTCATATTAACCTTTTTTTTTTCTCAGTTAGTTATTCATCAGTGTTACAAATTTTTTGATTCGAACAAACATTTATAATTATTTTAAATATTCTAATATGTTTTTCTTGAATAAATGTTTCATTGGTTTTCTTAGTTATTTGCTTATCATTATTCAAATAGTATCGAGAGAAGGAAATATAAAACAGAATAAAGCTTGTGCTCAAATAAAGTGGAAGAATTTGTGTATCAGGTTCACTGGTTCAATCATTGAATATTAATAAAGTGGAAGAGCTTGATTTATATAATAGAGATTACTAACTAATAATCAACATTTAGGTTTTAAAATATTATAAGTATAATTATTAATCATCTTCAATTTTATGGTTTGCAACAAATTCCTCTTCGTAGATTGTTTTATGGGTTGGTGTTGATTAGGACACCTTTTTATTTGGTTGAGTGGATTTGTTTACGTGCCAATTTTGTGGCTTGTTGAGGTGAACTGCGTTCGATGCGATTAAAATGGCAGTTTTGATTGGTTTGATAGATAATCTTCAATGACAATTTTAGATTTTACAGCTCCAATGCCTATTTTTGCATTACTGATTTTTTTTTCATTTTTACTTATGATCTTTAGTTGAGATGAATCATGTTGTTAGTTACTAAGGTACTTGGACTGGGGTATCATCTTTCCTTGGACTTTGTGTTGCTTGGTCAAATAACTTACTTATTTTCTCTTATGACTGTTCTTCATGTTCTTATTTTAAGTCGTCTAGATCGTTGTGAATAGAAGTTTTGACTGAGGAATTTTTTATCATGCTTATCTTGATTTTAAGGTACATAAGGGAGTATACAAGACACGTATGTTACTCAAACTCTTCATATTACCTCAAGTACCCGCGTCGGTTCCTTGACACTACGACATGGATATGAATACTCGGTCACTACATTGGAAGATTTCCATAAAAGTATAAAACAGGCCAGTTTGAATGTTTGAAACCAAAATATTAGCTCAACTTATTCATTCTTTGTATAATTTCTGACTGTCCTAGAGGATTCTGTCTGTCTTTTCTTGTTGTTTTATATTTATTCAGCTTTTATATGTTTAAAAGCATTTACTTGTTTTGTATCTCAGTTACTTCTTTTTTTTCCAGGTGGATATTTTAAGCAAGATGCAGCATCCATACCTAGTAACTCTAGTTGGTGTCACCATGAATATTGGGCTCTCGTATATGAGTATTTTCCTAGGGGAAGCCTTGAGCACCGATTATAGAGAACTCATCCACTAGCCACGCAATTATGCTCCGTCCTCATTTTCCTCCATTCAAGCCAACCTAGTACTGAGCAGAAATGTTCATGGTAATTCAAACTTTAAAGCTGCAAATATACTACAAGATGACAAAGAAGAAAGAGGCAAAGTCACATTATATGCTAATATGGAGCATTTGCATATTACTTTCTCTATAGAGAGATGGAGTCACTATCAATTGTTATGCATGTAAATTTGACCAATTCTTGAGTCACATAAAAAATAAAATAGTCATAAGATCATTATAATAATATCAGTTTCATATGGTTTTGAATAGAATATCATTGATATTTAATAACCTAGTCCTGTTACTTTGGCAGCTTGAAATGGGCTCTGAAGAAATCAAAAGGAGAGACCATTTGTGTTATTTATGTTCATGTTCCTGCTCAAATTATCCACCTTCCAAGTAATTATAATTCCCATGGTGGTTTTACTATTGCTGTTTCATGCTTTCCTAGCTGTGCAAGAATTTTTTGACTGTGATTTGTTATACTCTAATGACCCTGATTTGACATAGATTTGTTAAAATTTTCTATTAATCCAACTTCATGTTTTCCCTTATCTGTCTAATTGGTGTGTAAGTATTTACTCTTGTCATACTACAGATGGTTTTAAAGCTCCTATAAGTTCAGTCCATGCGTGAAGTAGAAGTCAAAGCTTTTCAAGAATGGGAACGAAAAGAGGTTTTCAAAATCCTAGATGATTGTCTTCAAATGTGTGCCAAATATCAGGTATCATTTCTTCACCTTTTAGGTCTTACCAATACGATAGAAGTCGAATTCTCTAGTTTAACATATTGTTATATTAGGTATGAATGCAATTGTTGGAAAATTGCAGATACAATATGCTATGCAAATTGGTGGTTTTGGGATGGAACTCTTTGCCAAGATTATGGTGTTTCTAGTTTCTGTAGTATAACTATCTATATAAGTGTATATTTGAAGTTCTCCTTTTGGTAGGTCCGTTCTGATAAAATCTATGTCGAAAGAGAATCTGTAACGGATGGAATTTTGGAAGTCATATCTCAGCTGAGGATACAGAACTTGGTAATGGGTGGAGCAGCTAACAAGAGATGTTCAAGGTGTGCTTACAGATTTTGCTGTACATTTCCACATTTTCTATGTTCTGCATTGATTTTATACATATTAAGCAGTCCACTATGAGCATGACTTATGTGCTCAGATTTCTCTTTTACTGCCTTGACATTACAGGAGAATGACAAAACCCACATCAAAAAAGGCTAATTACGTGCTCAACTGTGCTCCTGATTTTTGTCATATCTGGTTCGTATGCAAGGATCACCTAATCTGTATGAGGTATATATACTGCTCATAATCTTAGCTTTATATATGTATATGTCCATCATCTAAAGTGCTTGGTTTTATTATTCTATAGAGTGGTGCTATCCTGTGACGTAGCTCAAAAGTTTGTCTGAATGATCTATTTGTGTGGTTTCTGTATATTTGCTTGTATCTCAGAGGTTGCTCATGGATTAGTAGAAAACACATATTATTACAAGTCATTTGATTAATGACGCAGAGAAACCATGAGATAATTACTTCCTTAAAGGCTTTATGGGAAAATATTAGGTTTGCTGGGATTAACACTTTCAGCAGAATGTCTTCTCATCTTATTTTTGGTGTTGTTTCTATTGATTGTGTCATGTGTGTTGATCTCATGACCATAATAAGTACAAGAAGTCTTGTATAAGATCATTTATTGTGAGACATTATACGCTGCTTGTAAGAAAGTATGAACGCATCCCCAAAGTAGGAAAAGCCACCCTGATTCTCACAATAAGTGGTTGTTAGACCATCTTATACGAAACTTTGCCTAATATTGGCGTTAGCACTAGTGCTTATGATTATTGAAGATGCTAACTTCTGCACCATAATAGGGAAGGCATGAAGCAACTGAACCAACATATTGAAGAAAACCAGTTGAACAAACTCAGTTACTCAGAATCATCAGTCTAATCAGTGTCACCTGAATCAATTGATAGCTCATCACCACTGACTCAAAGCATTTGTCTTGAAATATCACCTGCTAGTATACAGGTAGGCATTTAGCCTCTGTAATATGTGAGTCCCAAATCATAGTATTTAGAGAAAGATTAGTCAAAAACTTCAAATAACTGTAAGATAGGCTTATTTCTCAAACACATTATCTGTTCCGAGTTCAAATTACTAGAATGAGTTATCAACTGGTGAAAGCCTAATCATTTGGGGAGTACGGGAATCTTAGCAAAAGATATGTTTGTCTAAGAAATCTAAGAATATAAAGAGCCCATGATGCAGCCTCCTGAACATCTGCCTCTTATTGAGCTCCATGCCTCCACCTCTGTAATTCACACTATCATTAGATACTTTATCACTTACAGTCTGTTTGGTAGCCGGTAATCAATTGGGGCAATGGTAATTAATTTGTATGCAATTTTGTAAAGGAAGTCTTCTGCCAACGCCCATGATAATGTAACTTCATTTTTTTTCACAAATTTCAATTATCACCCAATACGATATCTAACATGGTAATGGATAACGTATCTGTAGATAGACAAGAATTCCTATGGACATTAGGTTGAGACTTTAATTTGCTCACAACCTTACTATTTATTACCATTACCACCATTCATTATCGCCTATGCAACAGGCCATTAAAGATTCTGTTTGAACTTCTTTTGAAGCTTCTGAAGATTTAAAATTTTGGTTTAGCAGCCAACAATTATGTATCAAGATCTGTATGAACAACTTCAGCAAGCCTTGCAAGAGGCTGAAATATCAAAACAAGAAGCTTTGGCAGAATCAGAGAGACGACAGAAAGCTGAGGTAAAGTCCATGAAGGCAATTTACGAGGTAAAGTTTTAAATCAGTTTGGAGAACGGTGGATATTTCTCTTTAAATTCATCATAAATATTGTTTTCTGACTATCAAATGTGTAGCTGAAAGCAGCTGAAGAAGAGCTAACTCAAGTGACAAAGGAACTTAAAGGTACAACATTTGAGCTACACGAGTTATCACAGACGCTTTGCAAAGTAGCTGATAACATCTCATTATGTAGAAATATTGAGGAAAGCATATTAAAGAAGGGAATGGAAGCAGAAATGGTCTTTATGGAGAAGTTGCTGAAGCAACAGATGCAGTCTGATAAACTGCATATAGAGTGCGATAATGTTGTCGAACTAACTCGAGAGTTGAGGAAACAAAATGCACAGGAGTCGTCAAGCTCACACGTCCCCGACTTCTTCTGTGAGTTCACCCTGTTGGATCTCAAGAAAGCTACTAAGTCCCTTGATCCATCATTGAGAATTGGGAAAGGAGACTATGGCAATGTATATAAAGGTTTCCTTTATAATACTGAAGTGGCAATAAAGAGATGCAACCCTAATAGCTTGCAGGGTGTTGCGGAGTTCAAACAAGAGGTAATAACTCCTAGAACTCTCTATTACTCATCATATGTCAGCCATACATTGTTGAACAGTAAATTTAGGTTCTGAAGATTTATCAACAGTAATTATTTCTTTGGTGTAGGAGATTGTATTATTAAATAAGTATTTTTTTTCTTTGTTGGATGGGAATATCTCAATATAGCTACTTGCATGGAGCTAAGAACACAAGTTTTTTTGAAAGAGGGGATTAGGGGAGGTATGTAATCCTTGTGTCTTAGTTCACATAAGGTAAAGGTGAATAAATCATTGACATCCTGTCTTCTAAAATAGAAAGTATCTTCCTTGCTTTACGGATCAACATAATGGAGAACATTTTCCCGAAAATTAAAGATTTTTGTGACTCTTTTGCTGATTATACAAATTTGTATCTTGTTTTAAACGGATATGTTTCCTCTTACATCGAACTTTTTGATCATACTAATCCTTTACTATTGCATTTATATGTAGGAAGCACTGCAACAATAGGCCAATTATTTTTAACTTGAAAAAATAACAATATTTTGTAAAATCCATTATAATTAGTAAAATTTAGTAATTCTTATGACAGCAACACTACTGAATCAGCATAATTCAGCTTTGATCAATAAAAATGACTTTAATTCATAGATGGAATTCCAGGTTTTTCTACCTAAATATATTCCAGTTTGGTAAAATTCAGTTGAGAAGAATAGGGCCTTAGTATATCAAGTAATGTTAAAGTGGGACTTTTCTGTGCTTACATTAATTAGGTTGATGTTTTAAGCAAGCTGCATCATCCAAACCTGGTGAATCTGATTGGTGCCTGCCCAGATTCCTTCGGTCTCATTTACGAATATCTTCCCAATGGAAATCTTGAAGACCAACTTAGTTGCAAGGACAACAGTCCACCAATACCTTGGCAAACAAGAATTCATATAGTCACCGAATTATGCTCAGTCATCAACTTCCTCCATTCCATCCAACCTTATAGCATTATACATGGTGATTTAAGACCTAAAAATGTACTTCTTGATGCCAATATTAGCTGCAAGCTCAGTGGATTTGGTCTCTGTCATATAATCTCGAACAACAGGCAGACTGTTATAACTGAGCCAAAGTGCAGTTCTTCTTACATGGACCCTGAATTTCTTTCAACAGGACATCCCATAAATCTGATGTTTACTCTTATGGTATCATATTGTTGTGCTTGTTAACTGGAAGACCTCCCATGAAAATAGTGGAGGAAGTTCAGCATGCTCTAGAGAATGATCATCTCCATAGCATATTGGATCCTTCTGCTGGTGACTGGCCGGTTGTACGAGCAAAGCAGCTGGCTTACATGGCTTTGAAATGCTGTGATGTCGAAGGAAAAAACCGACCAGACCTTGGTTCGGAGGCATGGAGTGTGCTTAAACCAGCGATGAATCCAAGTAAAAGCTTGTCTAGCCCTCTTCAGCTTATCAGTGAAGACCAAGTACCATCCTATTTTATTTGTCCCATTTTTCAGGTTTGTGTAGTTTGGACCATAATTAAATTTTAAGATCTTTGCCTTTTGTTTTCCCATGAACACTAATAGTGTTACAAGTATAATTTACATTGTAGATATCGCATGACTTCTCTTAAATGTGTAGGAAATAATGTGGGATCCACATTTTGCGGCGGATGGCTTTACTTATGAAGCAGATACTCTTAGAGGGTGGTTTGAGGGTGGCCATGATACTTCACCAATGACTAATCTTAAAATCGATAACCATATCCTTACTCCTAATCGTGCCCTTCGTTCTGCAATTAAAGTATGGCTGCAACGGCAACAGCAAAATCATTTGTGGCTCATCTCTTTCTATCTCTAGCCCCCCAGTAGGCCAGTATATGGAAGCTGTACATCTTATGTGTGTTGTGCAACTTGTGAATGGAGTAAGTTTATTTAGAAAATTGTTGGTGATGAACAAGGGAGAGGGAAGGAGGGTGGGGCCCACAAGAAGTTGAATTATCAAAATGTCCCACTTTTCTCTTGTTCATCACCAAACAATTCTTTAGATAACCTTTCTCAAGTGAATTCCTCTACCCCATTTTCTCCGTCTTCTCTTTGGCATTGCTTGATTTATTGTATAGTAGTTGATGTAATATATGTATTCTTTAGCTAAGAATTGTTTTCTACAGTGCAGCAATCATGTGTACAGTGTATATGGATTATGGAACATTTGTTCAACTTTTTTTGTAAAATTGATTTCATATCTGAGTGTACCAATGTCGTAAACTCGTAATAGCATTAGTAATAGGAAGGCAGAATACTATTTTCAGGTTCAAGTGTCAAATAATTTAATGTTGAATCCTAATATCAGGGCCGTCTAATAGGGCGTGCAAAGCTACCAACAGCATAGGGTCCCCGCTTTTTAGAGGGCCCAAAAATCTTAAATTAAATGTTTTTTAGCCATATTGTTTAAACCCGAGCTTTATTTTGTCAAAAATAATTTAACAATGATATATTTTGTAGAATTACATTATTTTGTAATTTTACAATCTACGCATATTTTTTTCTATATTTAGGGCCCAAATTTATAATAAGCATCACAGGGGCCTCAAAATTTTTAAGATGGCCTTGCCTAATATGTCCTGTGTTCATCTTTTTGGTTGATGAGTAAGCCTAAGTATAAAAAGGAAGCATATTATTTGCGATTGTATTGAGTAAATAAAAAATTATTAGAATAGGCGGTCTAATAACATAAAATAAGACAAACTCAAGCTAATATTCTCCTAACATGCCCATCCGATTTCTCTCTAACCCAACACTATCCCTAGACATCTCGCATGAGTATAGTCGTCTTTTTTCTTCTCCTTCCTTTGTTTCCCTTTGAATCTCGAATACAATAGTCAATTTTGAAAAATAACCCAGCCTTCTCACCTAATGGATTAACTAGTCACTAAATCGATTCAAGAATGTGATTACTTAATGGGTAAACTAGTTACTAATTAGATTAAACTGGTCATTGAATAAAATTAAACTAGAAACCATATTCAGAAAGGTGGTCCGTTTTCTTCTTAATATTGGGTATGGTCGTTGCCTAATTTTAAATTGAAAGTATGCGATCTTTTATCAGACCAACTCTTAACGGATAATTTTCAAACCAAAAGTGGTTTAAAAAACAATCAAATGTTTCTTTTTTCCAGTTCATCGTATTTCAATATACAATTTGATATGATTTAATATATAGTCAAAATTGTTTATACAAATTTCATTTGTTTTAATAGATGCATCATATTGACAGAGGACAGACTTGTCAATGCACAACTTTGATTATTAAAATATTTGGAATTATATATTATGAAACATTATAAACAAAATATTTTGAATATATACACTGAGATTAACTCCATAACTATTAGAATTATGACATATATCTTTATATTCAGTAATTAATTACAGCAAAGTTAGTATAATAGTATAAATGTCAATAACTTAATATGATAAAAGTATCTTCTAAGAAACAAAGCACGTACGAACTAAGATAATTACGATGATCTCTACCTCTAAGAGTATTGCCAGTCGTTGCCCTGTGTTGTGGGCATAAGGAGAGAGAATATAAAAACAATGTAGTTTATTAAGAGAAAGAAAAAAAAAAAACAAAAACCCTTATGTCGAGTTTGTCATGAAGAACCATATAGAAAGAAGGGCAAAGCACTAGCTGTGGACATGTGTCGAACAAATAAAAATGGTAGGATATGAGAAATAGTAGTAGTAACTAGTAAGCATGTGATGACTACAATTTAACGGGTAACCATTTAGAGTAAGAAAATACTTCGTTCTTAAGTGAGTAAAGCATAAGTGAGATGGAAGAGAAGAAAATAAAATAACTGATGACGTTAACTAAAAGGGCAATTATTGGGTAATGCTCAAAGATTAGGAACATTTTCAATCCAATCAATTGTACACTAATCAAAGGGGCATCGGACATTTATTTGGGCTTTGGCTAGGGCTAAGCCAAGTCCAAAGTCTTATTTCAGTTGACGAGAATAACAAAACAATAATAAAAAAAGAAAAACAACTGACTTCAAGATGCCAAGTCAACTGATTCTTTCCTGAAAACAATATTATTATGTAGTAATTATTATTATAGTGTGTAATACACTAATACTACACTTCTACTATATACAAAACTTTGGGGTTTTGATCAAATTCTTCATTACAAATGGGTGGTGAATTTTCTGAAACTAACAAAAAATCCATGGATTTGATACTTGTTGAAGATGATTCTGGTAGTGATATTGAAAGTGGGGTAAGAAAACTCATGGCCATAACCGCCATGAAAGAAGAGAAGTTGTACGTTGCAGTGGGAAAGGAGGTCAAACAATATGAATCCCTTCTCTTTTGGGCTATTCAGAATTCTGGGTGCCACAAAATTTGCATTCTTCATGTTCATCAGCCTGACAATTTCATCCCCATTTGTAATTTCTACTTTTCCCTTTTCATTTATTTTGTTTCTAGTATAATAAAATATTTGGTGGGTTTCCCTTCAAAAAAAAAAAAAAAAAAAAATTTGGTGGGTTTGGAGTATATGGGTTGTGGATGATTTATTATGTCAAAAATTGTAACTTTAGGTATTAATTACAATTTTTTGTTCTAGTTGTATAAAAGTTTTTTTTTTTTTTTATAGAAAAATTGGATAAAAGATTTAATTTTTTTGAATGATTATGTGACAAGGGTAATCAGAATATCAAAATTTGATAGTTATGGCTAAGACTTGGGAGTGAACTCTCAGTTCAGTTCATGTAGACTTGTGAATTTTGCTTGTATACATATTGAAAGTAATAATAACAATAATAATTATAAGAAGAAGAGTGTATCTAATAAGAATTGCTTCATTTTTATTAGCTTGTAAATTTCAGTTGCCATTTGGATAAATTATTTGTAGTTTAGGGTTTTTGATTCTTTAAACCAGGTGGGTTCTTTTGATTGCCGCTAAAAAGAGTTAGTGTTTTCATCTTTGTGAAGTGAGTTGATCTTATAATTAGGGTGTGTTATCTTCGCCTAAAGCTAATCGCTCCTGATTCTACGTTATATTAACACCTGATTGGACTTGATTAGCCTTTATTAGACCTGATCAGCCCTGAATGTATTTTTTTTAGGTGAAGAGAATGCATCCTTAGCTTATAAAATGCAAGCTATGATGATGTAGAGTTATAATGTTATAGTCTATCTTACTATAGTTATAAACAATATAACATTTTGCTGGTTAAAGGTACAGAGTGATGGTTCATAGATAGATCTTAATCTCCTACTACCTGTTCTCGAGGTTATCTTCATGTTTCATACAATTGGTTTAACTTTTAATCGATTTTTGATATGATCAATTATTCAGAGGTCATTTACGTTAAGTTACTATGTAATTCTTGTCATTGATGCTTTACTTGTAGTGGGTGAAAAGTTCCACTGGAGCTCCTTGAAAGAGCAGCAAGTCAGGGCATATCGACGAATAGAGAGACAATTTATGCTTAAAACTTTAGATGAGTATCTTCAAATTTGTCGCCAGTTTGGGGTAATCAATTACTTAATGATTCATTTGGTCTTTAATACTTCATTGCTTCCTCAAACAATCAGAGTCTAGAATAGATAGAGGTGGTTTTAGTAAATTTTTGGTTGGCTTTTCAGATTCAATTTTGTGTTTGTTTGGACTTACAGGTGCAGGCAGAGAAGCTTTATATTGAGATGGACTCAATTGAGGGTGGTATCTTGCAGCTTATTGCAGACCACAATGTTGAAAAGCTTGTCATGGGTGCTGCACCAGATGACTGCTACCACACGTATGAATCGAAGGATATTTAGGTTCTGTTTGTTTTGATGCTATTGCAATCTGGGTGTGTCTTACCGGTGAGGTAAAGAAATCTCATCATCAGTCCTGTTGGTCTGGCTGATGCACATAAAGTCATATTTTCTGTTATTATATATGCTGCAATGCTGCTGGTCGCGGGGGGGTTATTGCATTTAGTTTCATGTTTAACATTTGTTAAGTTCACTTCTCCTCAGATAGGCAATTCATATCATAAACTTGAACATTGAGTTCTATAACATACCAAGACTCCGAGAGTATATAAACTCTGACCCTCTGCTCTATAGTATCTGGTCAAACTCAAATTGCTAGCAAAGAGAGACTGCTGATGCAGAATTGTTGATTATATTGCCTCAAAATCTATAGGAAAATGGTGGAACCCATGTCAAAAAAAGCAGCTTATATGCAGCTACACGCACCTGATAAGTGTCACATCTGGTTTATCTGCAAGGGACATCTCATCCATCAGAGGTATACATGACATTCAAATTTTTAGAAACTTTCTAGGTTTTGTGCTGCAAGCACTGCCTCATTGTGTAGATGAGTAGAGTACCACTGTAGTATAGTATTGCTATCAATGTGCTTTTGAACTTCATTTAGGAGTTTGTTAATCAGTGACTTATTCGCAGTTTGAGCTTTTTGAGAATAATGCCTTCTTAAATTCTCCTTTTCTTGAGGATGGGAAAAAGAAGAAGCTTATAGCAGCTTTTTTTTCTTTCCTTTTTTTAACCTGTCACACATTGGTACTTTATTTGCCCTGCAAAAATGCTTGTGAAAGGAGCCTTGGTTTTCTGTGTAATTATATTATAGGCCCCAATATCCATACAATTATCAAGTAAAGATCTTCCCTTGTCAGTAATCTTATATCCCCTATGATTGATTTAAGTTGTCGAGTGAACTTTCTTTGGTGTGATCATTTAACTTATGGGATGCTTACTGCTTAGAATTCTATAGGAGCTTAAAATGAAGCTAAATTGGAGCTTCTTTGTTTTTTCCCCAATCACTATTTTCTTTATTCTCTTGCTAATTATGTACCTTGAAATCATCATGGTTGGGGTACTGATCTAAAGCATTCACTTTCTTCAGGAAGTCAAGTAGTTTATCAATACATGCTCAAAATCAGAGGTCAGTTAACTCAAAATTTGTTTCTCTGATGGGTCAAAGCACTAAATCTGAAGTCGGAAATCAGGAGTTAGTTCTTGAGGAGGGATCATCTCATTTTAGAGTGAGCAATGGAGGAGTCACTGAGCGTTTCTCCTTGGAAAACATTGAAACTCCTGTTTCTCAGCCTGAATTTGATTTAGAAGCTGATCGCCGTAACTGGAGTGAAAAATCTAAATTGCTTAAATCTCAAGGATATGAGGTCTTTAAAGGATCACCTTCTCACCTGAGCAGAGAGTCAATAGCTGACCACCTAGAACTTCTCGCGGGTCCATTCTTCGAACAGAATCATCTTCATCATTTGATTTCTCATTGTTCAGTTGCACAGGTATGCACACAGCTGACAGCACAACATTTTAACTAAGGTCTAGTTCTGTTATCTATCATGTAGTTTTGTCCAGGATGCTTGTTGAGAATTCCCTTTTTAGAATAAAAAGTAGGCCTCTATTTGCCATCATAGATTGATCATCTGCATGTGAATTTCTCTATTGTTTGATTGTTTGGTTTTTGTAGTAAATCTTCTGCTAGCTCTGAGTTCACTGAGTATCTGCAAAATGGTCTAACTGATTAATTAGCATTCCTCGAGTAAGCCCTGCTGAGGCAGAAGATTCAAGGCAATAGTTACTGTAATGTCGTTCAGTTGCTGTTGTGCTGAAGTTGAAGTTGATGGATTCCTGTTTTGATGAAATAGTTGTGACACTTACTTTATACTCCCTTACTTTACTCATTTCATTTGGCACAAAGTTAAAGGAGAATTATTGAGTGGGGAGTATGAAAGAAAAGAAGTGTTGTTATATTCTATCTATCTATTGAAAGAGCTTTTTGTTTTTTTGAGGGGATATTGAAAGAGCTACTGAGTGAGCCACAAGATTGGAATGTTCATGGAGTAAGTAATAAAAAAACAAAAAAAAAGGGGTGGTCTCATTAACTCATTGTAATCAAAGAAAGGGGTAACTAACAATCCTAAAAGTAAAACGAGTAAACTAATAAAAGACAGAGGGAATACTTCATTATCTACAATTCTTGTGGACTGGAATATAGATGCCAAATAACTTCTACATGCTGAGATAACTTGAAGCTGAGTGGTAGAAGGTTTAAAAGCAAAAGTTCATTTAGGCTTCCATGATACTATATCACTCTCCTTTATTTGTCTCCAGCAGAAAGTTTAACCCCCAAGTAGCAGTGCTAAAGCTTTCTTTATGAGCCACCAACTGTTTATTATAGTTTGACCTCTGGGTAAATATTGAATTTTATCAATAAAAATTAGTGTTGATCAATAAAGTTCAGCTTTACGTTGTTATAATCACTTGTAATCATTATGTATCAGATATTACAAGTAACAGAAAGGACTAGTGAACAGTAAAAAATAGTTTTCAGTAAAAGCCTGTTTTGATCAGTATCATAGTTTAGATGCATAGTTTTTGAGGTCATTATGTCATTACCGCTTGAAACTCAAACTTCTGACCATCTTGCTCCGTTTGTCATTTGGCTGCTGCTTTTTCAGGAAAAATTACCAGACGGTATCTACGCAGAGGCAGTGAATCAGAGGGATGAACTTGAGGAAGAACTTGAAAAGGTGAAGAATGATCGAACCAAGCTCAGGGAAGAACTTCAGTATGCAATGGATCATAATTTAGTATTGGAAGCGAAAGTTGCAAACTATGATCAAGTGGTGAAAGAATTGGAGGAAGGGATTATATCTAATTTCGAACTGCTGCAAATCTGTGAGAAACAACGAGATGACTTGAAGATCGAACGTAACAATGTCGTCAAGACAGCTGAAGAATTGTTGAACCAATCTGCGGAGGCAGCATCCAAAACCGATGTCCTCAAGTTCTTCACCACATTCACTTTTGCGCAGATCGAAGCAGTTACTAATGATTTTGACCCTTCATTACAATTATGCGAAGATGAGTACAGTCGCATGCATAAAGGCTTTATTTCCCATACACAAGTGACCGTAAAGGTGTGGCTTCCTGAGGCAGAATTTCGTCAAGAGGTACATAGCTGAGAACATTGCATTGTAGCATTCTTGTGTTTGCTTTATAAGAGATCATTAGAGTTAGCACCTTTAATCAGTTATGATACTGTTAATTGCCCATCATTCGAGTTTGGTTTTCTCTTCTAGGCTCAACCAATATATCTGGATTTTCAGATCTTATATGTTAAAGACACCAATTGTTTCATTAGTAACCTCACTGTAACGCAGTTCTATATTTCACCACAATTTGCATTGAGTAGAATATTCTGCATGAGAAAATCTAAAGGGAAGGTTTTAAAATTGAGTTCATTCTTTAGCAGTTGACATGTAAAATGCTGATGAGACCGTTGAAACTTTTTCTAAGTTGGACTCTGCTCACATCTCTCTTTGTTTATTAGGTTGAGATACTAAGCAAGTTTAGACATCCAAATCTGGTAACTCTTATGGGAGTTTGCCCTGAAGCTCGGGCTGTTGTTTATGAAGATCTCCCCAACGGAAGCCTTCAAGAAAGATTAAATTCTACCAGCAATTCTCCTTTCTCATGGCAAACCCGAATAAGGATTGCCACTGAGTTATGCTGTGCTCTAATCTTCCTTCATTCCCGTGTACCTGAAAGAGTGATTCATGGTGCTTTGAAGCCCACGTCTATTTTCTTTGATTCGAACTTCACATGCAAGATCTGTGACTTTGGATTTTCTCGCATAATTCCGCACGATGAAAATTTTCACACTACTGAGTTGTCCTGCAGTTCCTCATATACGGATCCTGAGTACTTCATAACGGGAGTTGCTAAACCTTCCGTGGATGTTTATTCTTTTGGAATGATACTACTGGAGTTGCTGACTGGAAAATCAGCATATGGGGTAACAAATGAACTGGAAGATGCTTTAAATGAAGATAATCTTGATTCTCTCTTGGATACTTCAGCAGGAAACTGGCCATTTGTGCAAGCTGAGCAATTGGCTCGACTGGCATTGAGGTGTTGTGAGGAGAATGCAAGTGATCGACCACATCTGGAGTCGGATGTATGGAGAGTCCTGGAGCCGATGAGAACTTCTAGTGGGTGTTCAACATCATACCATCTTGGAGATGAAGAACGCCGCCAAGCTCCATCTTATTTCATTTGTCCTATATTCCAGGTATATTTAAGTTCAGTTCAGCAAAATTGTTAGTCTCCTTAAATTTGCCTGACATAAACATTTGGTCAAATCAGTTATTAGTTACTCAAATCATCAAAACTAAGCAAAATACACTAAGAGTTACCTTTCCTCTTTTTTTTTTAAAGGTCCCTTCCTCCCAAAATATGATAATTTTTTTACTAAACTTTTTACGTTTTTGAAGAAAAGAAATAAGGAACTACTTTTGTTTATCATGAAGTTTGATCCTGTTAAGGAAGATTTGATAATTAGATTTCATGTTGTCGTATGAACTAAAGTGTTTGGTGCTACAACTCTCAGGAAGTCATGAAAGATCCACATGTTGCAGCAGATGGCTACACTTATGAGGCGGAAGCGTTGCGAGGGTGGCTTGATACCGGCCATATAACTTCCCCCATGACAAATCTTCAACTCGAACACACTAATCTTATCCCCAACCATGCCCTTCGTTCTGCCATCCAGGAGTGGAGGCAGAGGCATTGACTCTCAGCAAATCAGATTTACTCTTTGGTTTTGGTGCTTGCAAAGAAAACGGAAACAAGATTACAAGATGATAATAGTTAACTAGTAGTGTACATATCTTAAATGTGAGGTGGATTTACCTTGCTAATACAGAAATGACAAGTCAAGATCAGTTGAACTAAATACTCCTTTGTATGCGGTGTGTTTTCTTCATTAGAATTTTGCTAAACTGAACTGAATTTATCTAAACTTATTATACTAAATTGAATTTTATCAACCCCGGTTGAGCTTAATGTTTATATTCGATTGGATTCGATTAGTCCTGATCGGACCTTATCTTTTCTAAATAATTATTTATGCACCCATTTTATGATAAGACACAAACATGTTTATGCAAATGACATGGGAAGCTAATAAGGTACCATTTCTACTCCACAATCCAAAGATAAAGATGTTGTATTGGTATTTAGTCACTCTCAAAATTGAAAGCTGATGTTAAAAGTAGATTATTGGTTCCGTACAGACGTGGCCTTCGTTAATGTCCTTACCTCGTGCACACTATAATTAGTAGGTCCAAAGGATGCAAATCACTTACCTCAAATCTCAATTATATTTTTAATAATATCAGGGGTCTATTTGCTTGTTATCACTTTCAAATTGTTTAAAAACAAAACATCAACGTACATAGAAATAAATTATAGGTGTCACCTTTCTTATGATTGTATTATTTGATTACTTAATAACCAGCCACCTATTTAGAATTATATTGGCAATAAAAGGGCTAAAACTTATTTCTCACCTCATCATTTAGATTTTTTTTGGGAGTAAAGGATATAGATGACAGATTCAGCTCATCTAACCAACTTTTTTCACAAATATAAACTTATAACAATATTTCTTATTGTCAGGAGAAAAGAACAGTGTATATAATGTAAAACAGATGTATAATTATATATAAATGTGACTTTTTATTGAATATAAAATGATTTTTTTGAGTTAGAAATGCGCCGGATAGTAATATTTATATAAAAAGAAAAAAAAAATACTATATATCTATTTGTCTTATCTTAATTCTTTTTAGGATTTATTGAAGGAAAAGGAAATCTACTAATTGAGCTCAATGATTTGCACTAAACACATGACACGTGAACTTCCCACTTGTTAAGGTACGGACAATATGCATTGTAGCTTATCTTATCAGCATTAATCAACTTTTGTTTAATGAATGTGTACTACGAATATTCTCTTGCTTCTCCACTTTTAAGTTATAACAACTTCACCTCACCCAATTGGAGGGGATTAGGGAACTAGGGCCCAGGGGTATGCTTGAAATCCCCATATTTGAGAATCAGGAGATAGAGGGTGGTAGCTAGTCTTATTGTGTATGTTCCTTGTGGCAAAAGTTCGATTCTCATGAGGAGTATATGGAAGGATTAGGAATTGAGGAGCTTTTATAGGTTCCGTTGATAACTCTAATGTAAGATAGTCCAGCTTCGTTTATGTGTTCTTAGTTAAAAGAATCACACAGGAATTCTACGATATCTGATTTTGGCTCTCACCTCTATTACTTTATCAAATACTTTAGCTATCAACAGGGCCGTTCTTGACATTTTATAGGCCCGGGGCGAAACTAAAACTTAGGGCCTCTTACATGTGGTGGCAGATGGTAATTTTTTAAATATTTACAACATGAATTTAGGAAATTATCACAACATCTAAAATTTATAAAACAAAAGTTTTCGTACAACTTCCACCTGTCCAAAACCTAGTTAAAAAAAAGAAATAAGAACATTTTGGTACCACAAAAAGGTAAGTAGTACTTTTTTTGACACTTACACAACAAAATTAGTACACTGTGTTTTTTTTCTTAAGTAGACATCAAAATAGATAGTCAAAGTCATGTATATATATTTGTCTATCTGAATAGTATTAAAGTCAAAGTACACAATTAAAAGAACGGAGAAAATTAATTTTTTATGGTAAGTATATTATTTTATATAAAAACTATATTATTTTTATATAAAAATATATATTATTTTTATATAAAAAAAATATATTATTTTCGACCCTTACAAGTTACAACTTACTAACACTTAAATGTAGATTACCCTAAATGGATCAAAATAACTCTACAATCAAAGAAAAGTACCATAAATATAACACTTAAACAAAAAATTAAAGACGTTTACTGCCATTGCATGTACTTGTACGAAAATAAATACTAATATGTTAATATAAGTAACGGAAACTTTTAAAATGAAATACCTCCTGAGTCTCACATCACTTCTTACACCTATCAAGATACATAACTTTAGAGGATTAGTATCAATTGTTATTTATTAAAAAAGGTAGATGTAATACGAGGTAACAAAGTGGTTATTTTATTTGGAGGAGAGAGAGTGGTGGGTTATGTTTGTTGAGGAAAAAAAAGATTGAAATAGCAATGGATTGTATATTTGTATCCAACAATAAAATTGCAAATGCTAATGTAGGACAAATATAAATAATAAAGTGTAAAAAGTATTGTGAGATAGATAGTATAAACAGAAAAATATAAAATGAAAAATGTAAAAAGAAAAATGTAAAAAGAAAAAAAAAAAACTTTTGGACCATGTTGAGGAAAAAAAAGATTGAAATAGCAATGGATTGCATATTTGTATCCAACAATAAAATTGCAAATGCTAATGTAGGACAAATATAAATAATAAAGTGTAAAAAGTATTGTGAGATAGATAGTATAAACAGAAAAATATAAAATGAAAAATGTAAAAAGAAAAATGTAAAAAGAAAAAAAAAAAACTTTTGGACCATAAGGGATTTGAACCCATGACTTGTACATTATTAATTTGCAGCACAAACCAACAAGCCAAGCTTGCTTTGGTTTAATATAGTTGCTGCTACTTCCTTTTATTTTGAAACTTTATGAAAACTGGGCCCTTTAGGTTTATGGGCCCTGGGCTGTTGCCCCTCAAAACAACCCCCAGGGCCGGGCCTGGCTATCAATCAGCTTTATATATAAGCATATAACCTCCCCTCAAAAAAAAAAATATAAGCATAAAACCTAATATAAAGATGTTTACTTGCTTTGATCTTCCCTAATATCCATTCTTAATGTTATTGCTATGTTGAATCATTTTTTTTTTATGCCAAAATGACTTTATATAGGCTTATGCAAACTAATAAAGTACTCCCTCTATTTTTCTTTCCTCCACTTTGATATGCCCATCTTTCAGCATAAAACATTAGTCATTCATATATTAGATATGTATTAGTAAAAATCAAAAAAAAAAAAAAAAAAAAATATTCATTAAAATAAATCCAATGACATCTTATATATATATTATATAATAATGGCCAAAGTGAATTATGAATATTACAAAATGTTAATATGGAGCAACTAAAAAAGGGATCCAATTAGAAAGTATAATTTTAAAAAATTAGGATTAAATTGGATTAGAAAGTCTGCTCAAAATCTAAGGTTTTTGCTTTTCTTCAGTTAGTGGGATGACATATAAGATTAATTGCTGTGCTCTCCCTCCTTAAGCTCTAGAGTTCAGAGTACCTGGACAATAAGATAATAGTGTTGCAAGCTATATAGGACTCCTAGAAGTATGGACTCAGCCGACCATTTTCGTTAATTTTGGTTGAGAACATGCCATACTGTTACCATACTTTAATAAGTTGAATATAAGTGGACCTGTTATTGCATTAGCAATACGCAATACTAGAGACGAAAAGGAGCGTAAGGAATAAGAGACAATCGTGCTGTTTTTGGTGCCATCTTTTCAGTTTCCAGTGTGTATATATGACTATTAGCCTATATGGTACAACGTCAACTTAAATTGAGAGACTTAATTTGATTATTAGTTACTACCAACTTAATTACCATGGTGCAAGTAACTATCAATCTGTCATGTACGATCTTGTTACCTGTCATGAATAGTTGAGACTTGAGAGATGATGTGATGCATGTAGAGGTGAAAGTTATTCGGATAAAATTCAAAATCCAATCCAATCCAATTCGAATTAGTAATTCGGATCGGATTCTAACTGTGTTCGAATTGGATTCAGATTGATATTTTTTGAAAAAAATGGATTTTCGGATCGGATTGGATTGGATTCAATATAAGCGAATAGTAATATGCCTTGTATTATGTATCTGGATTGGACTTGAGTTTTTAACTGATTTTTTTTTTTAAAAAGCCTAGTCCATAGCCCAGTAGGCGTAGCATTTCAACCCTTCCCCTAAAACTCTAACATCACTTAATTCCTCATTTCCTAAATCTACTAGGCTCTTGTTGTGCTTAATTTATTTCATTGAAAAACTAGAGTTTTAAAAAATCGGATTTTTGGATCAAATCCAATCTAGAGTATGAAAATTTGGATTGGATTGGATCGGATTCAAACTCTAATTGGTTTGGATTCGGATTGAAAATTAAAATCCAAATTTTGTTCGGATCGGATTGGATTAAGCCTCAATCCAAACCGTACACCGAACTTTCACCCCTAGATACATGGCCTTAGGTTATAAAAATGACACTGAACTGGCACAGAAAAAGTTTATATGACATGAAAGGAGTATAATAAGGAAATTAAAGTACTAGACGCGATATATTGTAAAAAACTTTATAAACTTTGGATCAATTGTAACTTTTTGAAATAACCACCACCACCGTGGCCCAATGGTTGTGGCCATCATTGGCTAATTTTCTCTACTCGGACTTACAGAATTGTCTATAAGTCACATTGTTGAGTTGATGACTTTTTTCCTATAAAGATACAGAGAGACATCAATACTCTTCTTGAGAATATAAATATCCCTTCAACAATAAATGTTCTCTAATAAATATAACTTTATTAGGTTATTACTTTGTAGTACTTGCTAGCTAACAAAAGAGTTAAAAAAGCCAGTAACATTACCATCTTCCAAGGGTCTTTGCTAAAGCTTAGCTCAGAAAAATTTGAATGAGGACATAGTTGGAGTGGCTTAGAGGTACCACGTTTAGTTCCTGTTGAGCAGTTCATTGTTGCTCGAGAAATAAGAAAAGAATGAGAAAGAGTGGAGCAGATAATTGCGGCGCAGTCAAGCTGATTTCATTGATTGAATATGTTCCCCTAAATAGGCAACTTAGCAGTGTTTATATTGCTTACATCAATCCCTAGAAAGATATTTCCACTATAAGACAAACTAGTACCTATACTAGGCTATTACAAGAGCTGGGCCTAAAGCACATAACATGGGATGAATAGAATATAAATATACCGATTATGGGCCATATTTCATCACTCCCCCCTCAAGCTTGGAGTGAGTAGAGAGAGCTCCTAGCTTGGAAAGAATGCCTTGATGTTTCTCCACATGTAAGCTCTTGGTTAGTATGTCAGTCAACTGGTGGTGTGTAGAGACATACACAGGCTTGATGAGAACTTGATTCACTTTGTCTCTAACGAAATGGCAATCCACTTCTACATGTTTGGTCCTCTCATGATGGACTGGATTCACAGCAATAGACAAAGCAGCTTAGTTATCACACTTCAGAGCTACTGGTGAGAGAGAAGAAATGCCAAGATCTTTGAGCAGGTGAGTGAGCCATGTTACTTCACGGGTAGTTAAGGCAATGGCTCGTACTCGGCCTCGAGCACTAGACCCGGCAACAACCTCGTCGCTTCTTAGTTTTCCATGAAATGAGAGAGTCACCAAGAAGAATGCAAAATTTAGTGGTAGATTTTCTTGAATTAGGACATCCATCCCAATCACTATCGAGTGTAGGTGTCGAGTATGGCAACAGATTTTGCAACTAGGAGAATGCCCTAACCTTGGATTGTTGATGAGATATCTCAATACCCTTTTTGCAGCCTACATATGTACGTAAGTAGGTCTCTCGCATGAACCGACTAAGTACATGGACTGTGAAGGCTATGTCCGGCCTTGTAATAGTCGATATATGAGTTTTCCTACCAAGTGCCGATAGTCCGTAGGGCTAGGGAAGAGCATCACCTAATTCATGTGTTAATTTTAGGTGAGGATCCATAGGCAACTTGAGTGACTTGGCATCTTGGAAGTTGTACTCCTTGAGCGGATCCATGACATATTTCCTTTGAGATAGAAAAATGCCTTGAGATGATCTATTCACTTCAATGCCCAAAAAATAGCTTAAGTGACCAAGGTCTTTCATGTGAAACTGAGAGGCTAGGAAATGTTTGACCTTAGTAATCAAGTGTGAGTCATTTCCAGCAATCAACAGGTCATCAACATAGCATAATACAATCACAATGCTTTGTTGTTGCTTTTGCACAAATAGAGAGTAGTCAGCTTTGGATTGTGCAAAGCCAAAACTCACAAGGGCAGCATAAAGCTTTGCAAACCACTGCCTTGGGGCCTGCTTGAGCCCATACAAGGATTTTTGCAGCTTGCATACTGTGTTGGGATTAGCTTCAGCAAAAACTTTCTCCCCCTGGCCAACTACTATGGAAACGCCTGGTCCTGAATAGCCAGCAGGAATCTTCATGTACACATCTTCTAGTAAATCACCATGAAGAAATGCATTCTTCACATCCATTTGGTGTACACACTAGTTTTCCATGGACGCAACTGCCAAGAGAGATATGACCGTAGTCATTTTGGCTACTTTGGAGCAAAAGTTTGCTCATAGTCAATCCCTTCTCTTTGTCTGCATCCTAGCACTACCAATCTTGCTTTATGTCTCTCCACACTTCCATCAGGCTTGAACTTAGTCTTGAACACCCACTTGCACCCTATGGTTGTTTTTCCAGGTGGAAGAGTAGTGAGATGCCATGTCTCACTAGATTCTAGAGCTTGCAGCTCTTGATTCATGACCTCTACCCATTCCTTTTTCATCACTGCAGTCTTGAATGAAGTAGTTCTTCCACACTGCTGTTTGTGCCAGAAATGCAAAGAACATTGAGTGCACAGCTAGCTTAGCCATATTTGCAATATGAGCTGGTTGCTTATCTGCCTTGTTTCCAGTTTTCAAGGTTGTTTGATAGTCATTAAGCCAAGTTGGAACTCGGTTTGCCTAGAAGATTGTCTTAGGCTTGTTTCGGTTGTGAGAGCTTGTTGTTGCTTAGTTGGTTCAGGTTCCGTAGGATTAGGTTCGGGAGGAGTAGGTTCACCGGGCCGGAAGTGTTGTTGTGTTTGGTTCAATATCATCCGCTACATCGGGCTCATCAACAACTAGGACAAATATGGTGTGATTGTATGTTGGTTCTGTGTTTGAAGGCATGGAGATAGGTTGAGGATGAAAGTAGGTTGTTTGACTGAATTTGTTGCAGGGAAAAACATGTTCCTAGAACCTCACATGCCTAGACACAAATGTTTGTTTAGTTGTGAGATTCAAGAGTTTGTATCCTCTCTGGATACTTGGGTATCCTAGAAATAGGGAGGGAATACCTCTTACTTGGAATTTATCTTAAACTCTAGAAGGATTGTTTGCCATAGCAAGACATCCAAAGGATCTTATAACACCCCCACGACTTCTCCTTATATATACTAGGAGAAATTGCGAGAGTTGTTATGCCACGCATGATAATACGTAAGGCTAATCAGAGAATACAGCGGAAGTCTTTTAAAATAAACTGGAAATACTTTAATACAACTGAAATAAGAAAGTATGTAAATGAGTTACAACTCGAAAACTATCCCATAATAGTCCCATCTTCAAAACAAGTCAAACCTTGACCCCAATGGTCAAGTAAAGTCAAATATATAATTCAAAATAACTTAAATATATAAGAAAGTACTCGTGTACTATAATTCCCATCTGGATGCTTATGATTCCCATGCACATCAAGAACTTGTACCGAAACTTCTCCTCTAAGCTATGCTCGCCAAATGGGTCATCACAGGGTCGTTGAGGAAAAACAACAACCAAAAGAAAACAAAAAAAACACATACATCGCAACGCCGAGTACATAACACTACTAAACTAATGCAAATATTGATGCATGCAATCCTAAAACAAGTTCGACTTGCTCTTCTTGTGACACTACATGCGACAAGCACATAGCTGAACTTACTAAATACTTTCTTTTATTGTTATTTGGCAATGAATGGGCACCGTCCTCTTCTTGGAATCATACGGGCTACTATTCCTTGTGTAAGAGATCCCACACCTCTTACTAAAGTTCCATGAACTTTAAATAACTTGACTCGAGAATTTTAAGCTTGTTAGTAATGAAAGAGGGTGAGAGTGAGCCTCTAGACTCAAAATCTCAGAGATATAGAATACGAGTGACACCTAGTCCACTAAAAGATCTTGATAAATGGAATTCCATAAACTTGCTTGATAAAATAAAAGCGTTAGCATCGTCATGTTAAGCTATATGCCGGAGTGTAGTTTTACACTAACTCCCTCCTTATGTTCAATACTCAAGGGGGATCCATCCCAAGAGTTTTATTGCCAAAGCCCATTATGTGAGATTCAATCACAATCATAATACATCTAGCAAATAAATTAATTTCTTATCTTTCTTTAACAAGTGAATGCAACAAACACCATAAATAACTTAATTCTAAATTCTTTGAGACCTTGCTCATCTTATTACTTTAATGACTGCTTGAGTCCTTTCTTACTTTCTTAAGGATCCATGATCCAATCAATTGAGTCCTTGCTCAATGATTCAACTACTTGTGAGACCTTGCTCAATAACTTTAAAACTTGTGAGACCTTGCTCAACAAATATATAACTTCTAATGAGACCTTGCTCAATGAAATATATAACTTCTAATGAGACCTTGCTCATCAATAAAATATTCTCATGCAAGCCCTAGCTTCAAGAATAACTTTAAATAACTTTAATCATGCTCAAAAGCAATTATCATCAATCACATGCTTTTCAAATATAGGAATAACTCAAAAGTTCCATTCCTAATCTCCTTTCTAAGTTCTCAATATGTACTCAAACAATTATAAGGCATAAGCCTCTCCTTACACCTCATGCTCAATAAATAAACCTTTAAACACTAAAGTCAAAGGTCAAAGTGTATGTACCTTGATAACACACAAAAATCAACAATTCAAAAGCTTGACTTGCTTTTACTATTGTAATACCCCGATTTTTAAGAGCGTTTTAATTAGCGTTAATTATAATTATAAAGTTAATTATGTTTTGTAAATCCTTATTTTATTTGAGTTTGGAATAATTGTAGTATTTGTAATATATTTTGTTTTATGAAACTATTATTATGAATTATATTTTTGGATTTTAAATAACCCAATTTGAATTTTTAATTCTCTCTCATGTTTTTCCTCACCAAAAAGATAACCAAACTTCTTCCCCCCAAACTCTCTCTCTCTGTCATTTTTTTCTCATCAAAGAAACACCCAAAACCCATTTTCACTCAACCCATTTCTCTCACCCCATTTCTTTCTCCCGGTGAAACCCCAAAACATCTCTCCTCTCTCTTTCTTTTGTTTCTCTTCCTCTTCGACGCTCCTCCCTGAGCTCGCCGGAGCTCCGATCGCGCTACTGCTGCGGTCCTCGTGGCTCCCTCTCTCACTCACGTCTTCTCTCCTCTCCTCTTCGTGGTGGTTCTGGTCAATCTCTCTCCGTCCGTTCGCTCTGTTGCGTCGTTGCTTCGTGTTGCGCTCGCTGCTCTTCCCGCCGCCGCCGGAGTTCGACGAACACCGAGCTTCACCGCTGCCATCACCGGTCCTCCTCGCAGCCCCGTCGGATCGCGTCTCCCTCGTCGGAGCTCTGCTTTCCCTTGCTGCCCTCGGCTTCTTCGCTCTCCCCTTACTTCGTTCGCCGTGCCTTGCCGCCTTGATGCTGGTTGTTGTTGTTGTTGTTGTTGTTGTTGTTGTGCGTGCTGCTCCCGGGTTGTCGTTGGGGGCCGCTGCTGCCCGCCGGAGCTCCGAGCTCCCTTGCCGCCTCTGTTCTTCCCTCTCTTGAAGCAGAGGTATATCATACCCCATATTTCAACTCTCTAATCTTTTATTTCGGAAATTAAGCCCAAGTTAATTACTCTTGTTAGTTTGTTTAAGTTGGATCCAAATCGATTTGTTTGTAGTATTAGCAAAGTCACTTGGTTAATTTGTTGGACTAAGAGAGATCAAGTAAAATGACCGATTTAGTATGAACTTGTTAAACTATAAACCATGTTAGCTTAGCTTGTTAATTAACTATAGTTATGGGCCTAAATCGACTACAATAAGTTTACTTATGAGATTATTTGCAATAGTAGTTGAGATTCAATTTATAATAATTATTGTTATTATTGTTGGAGTAATTGGAGGTAGCTTATGTAGCTTATGGGATTCATGTTGATTAGGAGATGTTAAAAAAATGACAATGAAGTGAGATTCATGAATGGGATTATATTAAGAGGAGTAAGTTAGACTAGTTTTCGAGTACTAAGATCCGTGAGTGGATTCTAATTTCTCAT
Organism: Beta lomatogona; assembly: GCA_947646795.1. NCBI lineage: Eukaryota > Viridiplantae > Streptophyta > Magnoliopsida > Caryophyllales > Amaranthaceae > Beta > Beta lomatogona. The sequence goes on along the minus strand of CANSNZ010001383.1, from coordinate 519,487 downwards.
TGTTGTTTATATTGTGGTTATGGACGTTGAATTGTGGATCTCAAAGGAAATAAGAAAGCTTGTAAGAAGTTTATTCTCGGAAAAGGAATAGCGTATAAGGTAACCTTTATGTCCAAAGACTTATGCTTGCCCGTATATGTGATGTGTAATGTTCATGTCCAAAGAATATATGTATGCCCGTATGTGCTATATGTGATGTTTATATGTGTATGTGTGAACACGAGTATATGATGATGATTATGTGATATGATTATGTGTTACGATTTGTATGTGGCATGATGAAATATGCTATGCTGTGACGATGCTTATGTATGTTATGAGATGTCATGTTTATGATTATGTTTACGATCTATGGATGATTCTGAATTAAGAATATATAATGTATGATAAGTTATGATTATAAAAGTGGATGGTTCTGCTGGTTTGGAATCATGAAATGATCCGGTAAATGGGCAAGTCACAGGTGGAGGAATTATGTTACGATGAACGATACGGACCAAAAAGGTCATATGATGATGTTAATGTTACGAATTACGAAAGTTATGATATGTCCAAAACCTGTACTTGCCAATGAACTAAAGTCACGTAAATGGTCCTTGCCAGCAGACTATTCAAGGCTAATGATAATGTTCTCTGTTAATGATTACTAAAGTGTGTTATTATATATGCTTATATGTGAAAATGTTTACGAACTAAAACCGTTTTTACGGGCTGGAGTGAAGTTACTGAGTTTTCAACTCATTTTAGGTTATTTTTCTGTGTTTTCTCTTTCCCCTATGTTATGAAATTATTCAGGTATTCTGAAGATAGGCGCAGGATCGGTTATGTCAGTAATGCTCCGGAAGGTTGAGTTGAAGCGACTCTGTATATATATATTTGGGATATTTAGAATATTCTGTATTTAAGGATAATAATTATTACTTTAAGTTGAGCATATGTATGTTTAATAGGCCGTTTTAGGCTATTTATATTATTAGTGGGCCCTAACCCACAGGCTTAAGTTGTGCTTCCGCTGACGATTAAGATTATGTGTTTCCGGGGCGTTACAACTATGGTTGAAACCTACCAACAACAAAGTACTATCAATTAGTACTCACCAACAACAATTCAAGGCTACTAATAAATAAAAATCAGCACTTTAAAAATAATAACAAAGCTGATTTTTCTTTAAAAAGGCTTTAAAAACTATTTTGGGTCATAATCTTGAAAACCTTTACTAGTAGGCAAAACCCACTATAAACTAATACTTAAAACTTCATAAAAAATAATAATTTATTAACTTAATTACTGCTGTAAATTATTTAATAAATAATAACCAAAAGTTTTTTTTTTTTTACAAGTGGTTCGAAACCACCACCCAAAACTACACTCACCGGCGGCCACCACGAGCACCACCCGCACCACCACCGGCGAGGCAGTGGCAGGGCGGCACTCGTCGTGCCTCGCCGTCGCCACCACTGTCGGCACGGTAGTGGGACAGGCAGGACTCGCCGGTGCCCAGCCGGCGCCCCACCACCACCGGTGGCCGGATTTCGCGAGCCAAAAGAGGGTCCGCGAGAGAGAGAGAGAGAGAGAAATAAGGAAGAAAACCCCCAAAATTTCAGAAAAATATTAACCTTTTTGCTTCCCTTTGATATTTGCAAGATCCTCCTACAATTTTCAAAAACAAAACTAGATTAGAACTTGAACTTTGAAGAGATGACTTGAAGAACACTAGTGTTTGAGAGAGAAAAGGAATCCTCCTTACTCCTTTTTTAAGAAAGTGGCTACTAAAATGATGGGAAAACTAGGGTTTTCCTTTTTATTGTGGTAGTCTTTTTGGGTAAAAGACTAAAATACCCTTACTCACCAAAATACATTTGATGATGAATTTGCCAAAATAATCTTCCTACTAATATTACTAAAATACTTTCTTAAAAAGACTAAAATACTTCTTTGTGAAAATACTCAAATACTCTTTTGGTAAAATGACTAAAATACCCTTTTGCTCTCAAATACTGAAATCAAATAGCTTTAATAATTCAAAAATGATTAAAACTATTTAATTAAATAACTTGAAAATAGGGGGGATTACATATCTAAGATGGGTGTAGGTTGTTTTTTGTGAAAAAGTTTTTCAAATGGTGTGATGTGGCCTAGTATAGAGTTAGGCAATTTGTTTATGAGGTACACTACTGTTAACACACAATCACCCCAGTAGCAAAGTGGCAGACCAGCTTGCATTCTCAATGCCCTTGCCATTTCCAACACATTTATGTGTTTTCTTTCCACTCCTCCATTCTGTTGTGGTGTATCCACACAGGAGGTTTGAACAATCCCTTGTTCACCAAAGAATTTCTTGCACTCTCCTTCCTTGAACTCCAAGGCATTATTTGATCTTACAGTTTTTATTGACACACCAAAATGATTCACAATAAATATGCTAAATAGCTTCATAACATTCAAAGCATCAGATTTTAGAGCAAGTAAATATACCCAGGTAGCCCTTGAGTAATCATCCACAATTGTAAGAAAGTATTTATACCTTTCTCTTGTGCATACTTTATATGGCCCCCGTGTATCAATATGAACAAGTTCAAATGGCAAGCATGCAATTGAATCACTCAATGAATAAGGCAATTTAGTAAACCGTGCCATAGGACAAGTTAAACAAACATCATCGCTTTCAACACAAATGTTTGAAATACATTCAATCATTTTCAACTTGTTCATTGGTGCATGTCCTAGCCTATTGTGCCATAACACATAGTCATCTTTCTTCCTAGCTACATGATTTACATAAGAAATGTTTCCTCTTCTTTCAAAGAACCATGTGAGCTTCTACTAATTCATTTCTTCTCCCCGCCTATGCTAAGGATTGAGAAATCTTCTTAAGTTCACTATGCACCTTCTTCAGTGGGATGTTTAACAGGTAATACAAACCACTTTGAGCTTTCCCAATCCCTCTAATTGTATGAGAAACCGAGTCCTGGATAACACAAAATGCAGGGTAAAATGTCACTTTACACTTGTCTTGCTTCACAAGCTTGTTTACGGACAACGGGTTGTGTCTGAACTCAGGAACACACAATAGATTTTCCAACCTTAAGTTGTTTTTCCAATTCCACAGTTCCAAGATGAGTGATCATAGCAGCTTTTTCCATTTGGCAAATTTATTTCAGGCCTAATTTTGGTTTCTTTAAGATTTGACATCAGGGCTTTGATCACAAGTCATGTGATCATAAGCTCCCCGAGTCTATAATCCAGGTATTTGCATCACCATAAGCGAAAAAACATGTCACCATTCCCGCAAATGAGTGGTCAATCTCTTCCTCGGTTTCGCATCCCGCCTTTGTAGTCTTTGAGATTGAAGGGAGCATCTTGAGAAGCTGTTCAAGTTGTTGTGGAGTGATCAGCCGGACCCTCCTTTATTCCGACTCGAGCGTTTGCCACCATCTTGTTCCCCTTAGGTTTGTTCCATCTTCTATTAACATTTGAAGATGTTTCTTCTCTATTAGAGTACCTATTATGCTTCTTGTTCCTAGGATGCCCTTTAAGAAACCCTACCACATGCCGGCAAGCTTCAGATGTGTGATTCATTCCTCCACACACTGAACAACTTCCCTCATAGCCTCCTCCTTTCCTAAACATTGCAGAATTTTCAATGTTCAACTTAGAGATGTTCAATATCTCTCTTTGGGACTCTTCTTGCTGGAGTGAGGAGCAAGTCGTCTCTACGAGATGGAAGTGGTGATTGCATCAACAACCGACTTCTCCGGGCGCCGAAGTCTTCATCTAACCCATTTAAGAATTAAAACAAAGTTGCTCTTCTTTCCGAGTTTGCAAAGCTTCAACAAATGCAAGTGATTTCTGCTGTGACTTTTGTAATAGGTGGCAACCGGTTCGCTGACTCTAGCTCCTCCCACGTCCCTTTCATTTTTGTGTAGTAATCATTCACGATGATCCATTTTGTTTTGTCTCATAGCACCCTTTGCTCAATCTGTATTTAGTTGAGCCATTTGTCAAGCGTAACCTTCTCTCCGGGTGAATCCATATCTCCCTAGCAGTTGTCTAGGTACAAGTATGGATTTCTTAATCTGCCGTAGACACGTAACCATGGATCCAAGCAATCACAATATGATTACAAGTATCCCACTGGTCTTGTTTTTTAGTATCTTCTTTGTCTCTTGTTATCACACCGGTGACAAAACCCAGCTTCCTTTTGGAGGCAAGGCCGATTTCCATTGACCTTCTCCATGGTCTATAATCGTATGCACCTTGCGCTTCTCTATAGAAACAGAATTTGGACCATCTCGAAGGATGTATATACAAAGGATTTTGTATATCCGAAAAACCTACCTTTTCCTTACCACCAGCCATTTACAGCAAAGTTTCGAACTTTAACCATACTATGATGATGGCCATGGAAAGACTTAAAATTTAATCTAGAATGTTACCTTGCAATTTCTTCTCACTGGTCGCACATCCAGCTCTGATACCATGTTGAGCAGTTCATTGTTGCTCAAGAAATAAGAAAAAAATGAGAAAGAGTGGAGCAGATAATTGCGGCGCAATCAATCTGATTTCATTGATTGAATATGTTCCCCTAAATAGGCAACTTAGCAGTGTTTATATTGCTTACATCAATCCCTAGAAAGATATTTCCACTATAAGACAAACTAGTACCTGTACTAGGCTATTACAAGAGCTGGGCCTAAAGCACATAACATGGGCTGAATAGAATATAAATATACTGATTATGGGCCATATTTCATCAGTTCTTATGCAACTTATACTCCCTTTGTCCTTCTTTTTCTGTTTGTCTCAAGTTAGTTTAAACGCTTCCATTTTCGGCATGGTTCCACCATTATTCTTCCTCCGTTTCATAATAAGTGAAACACTTACTATTTTAGAACGTTTCAAAATAAGTGAAACATACCTTAAATGGAAAAAAGAAAGTGACAAAATGACTAGAGTACCCATCACAAACTTGTGTGGTTTTCTTTTTTCTCTCCTCCTTTTGATAATAAAAATGGTATTTTATGACTTTTTGGCTTTTGAAACTGGTGTTTAAATCTTGTGTCAAATCCCTACGTTTCACTTATTATGGAATGGAGGAAGTATTAGTTTTCTAACATCATTGTTGATCTACTAAACCTATCACATCTACTTTAAAAAAAATGATAACCCCAGTAAAACCTATCTAATCTACTTTGCAACAAAAAATAACATTTCCTCTGCTTTTATACTTGCATCATTTGTCTTTGCACAAAGACCATGAAAATGAGATAGACAAAAAAAGAAACCGGCCATGTGCTAGGAGAAAGAAAGAGAGAATATGTCGCCAAAAATAGAAACGATGCAAGTAATAGGAAATTGCCAAAAGTAGGAAATATGCAAGTAACGAAAAACCGATAAAGTATTTAATAACTATACTACAACTTATCTCCCTAAACTATGTGTCATAACAAATGTTCACGCCTTTTTAGAATAGATGGAGTAGGTTTTTCCACAGATTTGTTAGTACAAGTACAACAATATTAGAGTGCATAGTGCATATCACTATAATTAATACTACTACTAATAATGTACTATATTTGAATATTAGTAATTTAGTATGGTACATTGGTACGAAAACTAGTTGGGATGGTGGGGGCATAGATAAGCTAAGGGTCAATTAGAGACGTACTCCTACATGATTATATGAATGTGATTGAAACCAACTCATATGCTTATTAGTACTTTCATTGGAGTAGTTGCTGCAACACGGCTGTAAATTAAAATAGGAGTTACTTTGTACTACTTGTCTTCTGGGAGATGGATCTAAAACAACGATTGACAACTAAAATTCCAAAACCAATGAAGAAGTGTTAACAAATTACTGCCCAACTTTATTCTTTTTATCTCTTTCTTTTTTCTCCCACATTATTGCGAAGAAAAGAAAAAAAAACAAAATGGAAGCAAACCCTAGATGAAAGGGACATGAAAAGAAAAAGGTAATATTACGAATATAATATCTTATGTAGTCATAAAATATCAACTAAATATCCTTTTGTAAATTTTGCTCGTAAAACTTTAATAAATGTTGAAGCTATAATATATAGCGCACACCACATGTGAGTGTCTTACATTGATCTAATAAGTAAGAGAGATGGGTTCACTTTATAATGCAGCGCTACTCTCCTTATCGCATATGGTTTTAAGGTGGGCAACTCCTTTTGCCTTGGTGCGGCTCGACCCATACTTAACAATAAATCTTCAATCATCTAAATTGTGGTTACACATGTATGTTTATTTATTTATTTTTAATAAGGTAAGTTGAAATCCTTGTAAGTCGGGGGGAAATTTGGGGATCCCTCTTATGGGGGAGGGGAGGACTTGATCCCATGTGTTCTAGGATCGGAGGTGATGCCAACACTATTAGGCAATCACTTGTTGCTTCATAGGCATGTTTATGAATGAAATAATATTACCATTGTTATGATTATACTTTTTTTTACAAAATCATAAACAACTAAAAAACCTTTTGTCACTGACTACTAAATAGATATGATTCTGTACTTCAGAACCATAAAAGACTCCAATATTAGGATGCCTATGACATGAAAGGCAACAACTTTAAAAATACTGCTGTAAAATTTTAGTATATTGTTTGCTCATTAGCACTAGTAGCTAGTCTCGTATTAATTATCTTTCTCGTATGGTTGAATTGAACACATTCTTTCATAAATTACCAGAATGCAAGATAGATATAAGGTAAATTAAATGTGGTTGTGCAAAAATAATTTTGAAGTAGATATATAAAAAAAAGGTAGAAATAAAAAGTGTACAAACTGTGAGAATAAAAGGGTTGACTTGATCATAAATAGACAAAGAAATTGGCTGGATATGTAATTCATTATAAATATGAAATCTAGGGAACAATTCTGAATCTTCACTTTTCTTTTAGATATTTATAAAAAGTAGTGCCTATCATTCTCAAAATTCCATATTTAGATATTTATAGTTTTGTCATAGAGAAAAGGGGCCCTTTCATATATGTTGTATTAGGTTTGTTTACTACTTCCTTTGTTTTCTAATTTATAATTTTAACACTTATGGTAAGATTGGACATTTTACAATTATCTTAATACTTTTTATTATAATTATTTAACCTTTTCTTTTCACTCTCTATATATACTTATCATAGTAGTCTACTTTTTATTTCCATTTATCTATCTTCTTTTTAGAAGTATTATTTACTTTGTCAATGATAATGTTAAGATTATTGAGAAACCGTAACAATAAGATACCTACATTAAAGTAAGGTATGAAAGTTGACATCCCAACTATACTAAACCTCGAGACCCATAAAACGATATTTTAAAATTAATTACTAGGTGGCAGGTGCACCAGCGAACCAAAAGAACGAATAAAGTAACCCAAATAAAATATTTGAATAACTCAAAATAATGAACATAATTAACCCAAAAATAGTTTTTCGGATAAAAGGTTAGAGGCATTAAAGTAATACTTAAGCTTATATCATATCGTAGTCAAGTTGGTACCAAACTTTTGATACCAAATAAGAGTCACTTTGATATTTGTACTAAAATGAAAATTTTGGTACTAACTTTATTGTGATTTGGTATTACCTTACTTTTACTTTGGTACCTCCAACCCATAAAACCACTTTGACACTCTCGTTGGAATCGACTTAGACTTCAACAATAAGATGCCAAGCCAAGCTAGTAGTATTACACAACCATATAAGCTCTCAAGTTTCTACACTTGACAAGTTGAGATAACATAGTAAAAAAAAAAAAAAAAAGAAACAAAAACTCCAAAGAAGAATCAAGGACCAGTCAAAATATTCTCATCAAACAAGTTGACTTTTTATCTTAAAGTTTTCAAATAATCCAAAAAAAAAAAAAAAAAATTTAACATGAAACCCATTAATGTGAAATGTCAGTCACTTTGAACCTTTTTCTTTCTTGCCTAAGTTCATCAAACTTTTTTGACTTTTCACACATTCCCAACATAAAATTAACAAAAATAAAATATTATATTCATTTACTTTTAAAACTGAAGAATTACTATCACTGTTATAATTTCTCCCTCTTTTTGCTGTCTTATCTGTACGGTTCAATACGGAACCACATTTCTCAAATTCCCAACTCCATTTACCGGTTCAATCGGTAACAAGTTGCCATCACCTTAACTAAAATCACCATCAAACTAGGAAGTCAATACTCACCCTCTTGTACGGATGCCACGTGCCCTTAAATTCCGCGTTTTTATTGGTCCGTTATAATCACGCGCTTAATTGACACGTGCCCTTCAATCATCAGCAATATAAATAGATCAGACGGCTATAAAGCAAAAGTACAAAAAACCCAACAAAATTTTTTTAATAAAAAAGAAAAAAAAAAGCATTTCTTTGATGACTTACCTCCTTAACATTTTCTTCCCCCTTATTTTCTCTCTCCTATTTCTCCCACCTTCTTTCTTGCTTCTCATGTTGTTTCACTCATTTTCTTAAATAAATAAATAATACCCTTTATATTTTGATATTTTGTTTGATGATATTGGAAGAAAAAACGAAATTTGAAGAAGAAACCCTAAAAAAGATTAGATTTTTCTTCAGGGGAAAATAGTTGAGTGTGATTTCATGAAGTTTTGGAAATTTTTGATTTTTTGTTGTTGTTTTTTTGTGGGGTGGTTTTCAATTGGGGTTTATGGCGGTGACATAGTTCATGAAGATGATACAGCTCCAAAGAAGCCTGGTTGTGAAAACAATTTTGTCCTGGTAAATTAATCATCATTTCTTCCTTTTTTTGTAATTTTTCATTTTATTTTTTATGATTTGTTTGTGGGTTTTTGGAGTTTTTCATGATTGTTGAGTAGTAGTTTAGTTCAATTTGATTTGATTGATTTCTTAAATTGAAGCTAAAATGGGAGTGATTTTGGAATTAAGAGGGTTATTTTGTTGGTCAGAAGTTTAATGGGTTTTGACTTTTTCTTCTAGGAGGGGTGTTTTTTTTTTTGGGATTATTTTTGTTTAATATCAAGTTCAATCAATTTGGTAGATTTCTGTGATTTTGATTTTTTGATTCAAACTCCATGTTGGGTGCAGTGATGCTATACTCACTATAAATCTAGTGTTGTGAAAGTGAAATCTTCTGTTCGATGCAGTTTTTATTGGGTATTCTCTAGTAATTAATAACAGCAACAAAAATAATTAATAGTAACATAGTTATAATTATTGCTATTTTTATCATCATCATGTTTGTTAATATGGTTATTGTTACTGTGATACACTTTTTGCACTCTATTTATAGTATTTAATGGTTTATGATCTTCTTTTGATTTGGTCTTATTTGTGTTTATTTTTCCTATGATGGAATTATATGTCCTTTCAGTTTCAGGCTATAATATCTTGTGCTTGTGGATTGTGACATGTAGCTGAAAAGAACAATTGTGTATTTGTTTGAAAGGGCACTAGGAGTTTAGGTTGAGCAGAAAATTGACTTCTGCCTATATTGCGTCTTGTCGATTGTATGGCTGAATTAATTGTGTAGATCTTTTCTTTAATGATCTTGGAATGTTGATTAATGATTATCTTGATATTTTCTGATAGTTCATTTATTTTGATTTTTAGGCTCTATTTAGTTTCATTGCCCTCAAGTTGGGTGTAAGTTGGGAAGAATAGATTGTGCTTTTAGTTCTTTTAACTTCTCTTATAATGGTTCTGAACACTTCTTTTTAATGCTTAACAGGTTAAAGTTCCGACATGGGTTGATGGATTTGAGGATAGTGAGTATGTAGGAATCGGTGCTCGGTTTGGTCCTACACTAGAGTCAAAGGAGAAACATGCCAACCAAACAAGACTCGCTATTGCAGACCCTCCGGATTGTTGCAGTCCTCCCAAAAATAAGGTTTTTATCTTTGATTTTCAGCCAAGTCCTTCAGTGTGATACTTAGTAAAATACACCCTTGAAATAAATTACAGTCTGTCTTTTTAATATAGATTATTTTTATGGCAATTCTCCTATATCATTGCACAAAGTAAAAAATATATTGTTCTTCTTTGCTTGCCATGGACATTGAGGGTTACCTAATTCGTCTATTACCTGGTGATCCCCCAAGTTGCAGAACTCCTGGGGACACAATTGGTACCTTCAATTCTCCTAGTAGAACCCCTTTAGCCTTTACCATCGCCTAAGATGGCAGATCATTATTAAGAAATGCGAAAAAAACTGCAACTCGAAGATGCTTCCAATATCTACAAGTTAAGGGTCTGAATAAGAATCTGAAAAAAAAAAGGGTTTTGATAAAAAAAAATCCTAGATATAGCATGTGAAGTATTAATTGAAACTTTGAAAGTGGAAGGGAGACCAACTAGAACACCCCTTCCCCCTTCCCTCCAAATTGTTTGCCTAGAATAGCATATTTTGGAACTTTTTCCCTCGTAAGTAAGTAATTTTTTTTCCATGCAATATACTTTATATTAATAAGATGATATGCTATGATATCAGAGTGCCAGTAATATGTAATACCCCATAAAATCCAATTCTTCTGAGGTACGTATTGCGTATCTGCACTGCATTTGCAACCTGAACAATTGCACATACAGTGAATTAGGTTACTATGCCTTATCCTTCGTAGGCGTTATCTTGGATCAACCTTGTATCCATCCATTCCTCTTCTAACAGCTATGCCTTTCTTATTTTATATGGGTAGCTTACGGGTGAAGCTATTCTGGTATACCGTGGCAATTGCAGTTTTACTACAAAGACAAATATTGCAGAAGATGCTGGTGCTTCAGCTATCCTTATTGTGAACAATAGCACGGGTATTTGCCTGTCTCTTCTCTGTTATGGATTCTGCTTGTTTATTTTTTATGCTCCGGTCTGGCCCTTTGTGGTGGAGTGTTTGCTGTACTTTTTCCTAGCTCTCCTGTTTATATGTTGGTATCCGCTTGATGTCCTTCTTATACATATCCTTATTACTTATTACAAATGGTATAATTGCCTATCTAGGCTCCCAATGCTTGTGTAGGTTATATATACTTCCTCTGTTCTATAGTAATTACAACATACCCCATTCGCACATTTTTTTAAGAAACCCATGTGAAGAGGAGAAAGAGATAGAGTTAGATAAAAAGTGGGGGCCATGTGATAGGAGAGATAGAAAGAAGATATTACCAAAGAAGGAAACATTGCAATTAATATAAAAATTCCAAATAAGGGAAAAGTTGCAATTAAAAAAGAACAGAGGAAGTATCCACTTGCATGAATATCACTGGTCTTTGCTCTTTCATGTCCTCACTTGCCTGTGTTGACATGCTAATTTAAGTATATGAGTGACAGAACATGTCTTGGTGACGTCCTCGTGTTACTGGTTTTAGTTAACTAACGGCCACTTCAGTTATCTCCTCGAAGAAATCCTATATATAATGTTTGTTCTACGATGGCCTTGAATGGACTACTTTTTCAGGATCTTGTATCTCAGAGTTTCCTTCAGCTGGCTAATTTAGTATTGTGGATCTGTGGTCTTCGAAGTTCACCACCTTTTAAAAGCTCTCACATGTTTCACACCTTATAAGTGGTCTCAAGTCTTTGACAGATTTTTGCTGGCCAATTGGAGGTCTATGCCTTGTTTTTTTATGGTCTATAAGAGACTTGGAATACAGGTGCAATGGCATACTTGTTTATGGCTGGTGTAGCATGAAGCTTTCTTATAGAATACTATAAAAAGTGAGTTTGGCACAAGCATGTCAAGTTTGTCGCATCAGAGCTGCTGCACTTAAGTTCAAAGTTGAAATGTTAATCTGGAATCAGCATATCTTTATCTATTTGTCTGGTTCTTTCTACTGTAAAACTGGTGAATTGGTCATGAGATGTCAGTTTTGTGTTCTTTGGGTAGTTTTATTTATTTATTTAGTGTGATAGATCACCAACAAATGCTTGGATTAGCTGGTAAAGGAGTTGTTTCAGCTTAACTAAAGGTCTTGGGTTTGAGCCCTGGACCGCAACTCCACTTGTTGGGAGAGCTTTACCCTAATTAGGTCTTCCCTGCTTTTATCCGAAAGAGTACGAGTCTAGTAGTCTTTGAATTGCCGGTTGGTTTTAACCAAAAAACAGTAGAAACAAAAAGAAAGTGAGAGATCATTTACAACTTCAGGGGACTAATATCTGTTGTGTGGATGTACCTCCGTATGACAACAAGAGAGGATTTATTCAGTGTGGAGTTAGCAATATTTTCCTTTGTGTCAGGGAAGAGAAGGCACTTGTTTGATGATGAAGCATAACTATTGATTGGATCTTGCATGCAGAACTCTTTAAAATGGTCTGTGAGGATGATGCTGATACAAATATACGCATTCCTGCTGTCATGTTACCAATATATGCTGGTGAAGTCTTGGAAGGTCTCCTATCTAACAATTCCAGGGGTAAGATATAGTTGCTTTTTTTTATTGACACTTATAGGTGACCATGTATGGCTTGATGAGCCATTATTTTCAACATGGTTTTCATTTGCATTACAATTTACAGGATTCCCTTTCTTCAGTTTATGTGCAGCTGTATTCCCCTAAGCGTCCAGCAGTTGATGTCGCGGAAGTTTTTTTGTGGCTCATGGCTGTTGGTACTATTTTATGTGCGTCTTATTGGTCCGCATGGAATGCAAGGGAAGCAGCTATTGAGCACGACAAGATTTTAAAGGTTCTTCCCTGCTATCTTTGGATGACTTTGTATTGAGTTGGAAGATTGAAGGCACATATCGTTTGATCAAGCATTTATTTGAATCCGTTCTGTAGGATGCATCAGATGAGGTGGCAGCTTCTGTAGAAACTGGTTCAGCTGGTTTTGTAGATATCAGTACCACATCAGCACTTCTTTTTGTTGTGATTGCTTCAGGCTTTCTGGTTATGCTGTACAAACTTATGTCAGTCTGGTTTATCGATATTCTGGTGGTTCTGTTTTGCATTGGTGGGGGCGGAGGTGAGCACAGCTTATACATTTAGTTATATATTTTACACTATCTTTTATTATTGGTCAGAGAGGCATCTTAACTATGACTTTTTATTAGCGTGTTTAACTTCGCTTTCAGGGCTACAATGCATCTTACATGATTTACTTTTCCCAAACTTATTTTGCAACTTTTTGTGGGCTTAAATACTGAACGTAAGACGAAGAGGGGAAGGAAGAATAATTATAAAATTTACTTTAATTTGGAAGGATATAGTTGTTTAAAAGCATCTTTCTTTGGCCTTGATCTCTGAAGTACTTCATTATATAACTGTTTATAAACTCAAGAGATCAAGGCCAAAGAAAGATACTTTATCCTTTATATTTTTCTCCCTCCCTTTCAACCCCTCTCCTTTGGATCGTAATCCTGAAGCCTCTTTGACTCTTCATATGCTCTGCAAGAACATATAGATTATATTATCTTCTGCATTTGATGTTTGAGTGGTATAATGTATAACCTAAACATTGTTTGTTTTTCACTGCAAATATTTGTTCTGATCTTGAGCTCTATGATTGTGTACAGGGTTTGCAAACGTGCTTGGTAGCGTTCTTATCAAGGTATGCTCCCATGATGCATGTTGTCACCTGTTTTTGGTGGCATTGTATATCCAGTTCTAAGTGTGTTGGCTAGAAATTTTATGTAATCTTGTACATGTATTTTTATGTATAATTACAAATATAAACTGACTTGCCAACAATTGTAGTTTCAGGTGGTGTAAACATGCTGCTGGAACTTTCGTTAAAGTGCCCATCTTTGGAGCAGTCTCATATCTGGCAATGGCTGTTACTCCTTTCTGCATACTTTGTTCTGTACTTTGGGGTGTTTACCGCCGTGAGCCCTATGCTTGGATTGGTCAAGACATCCTTGTAAGAATAGATCTTTATCTTTTTATCCTTAATTTTACCTTTTTTTTCCTTCTTGAATTTTATGTTTTAATTTTTTTGTTTTGGCATTTTTGCTGCATCTGCTAGATGCATTTTGTTCTAATGTTCTTGAAATAGGCTAATTGTATTGGTCAAATGTGCAAGGAGGAACAAAGGTTAGGACACCAGTGTTTGGAAAGGGTAGACTGAAGACTTGGATTAACTAACAAAGACATTAAATATAAATGAACAAAATAATTATTCTTTGGACTACCTTTCCTCTCATAGTGGTTCCTATTTTCTTAGTTGTGCAGTGCTGGGGATTGTTAGCATAAATGTTCTTTCACCTGGGTTTTCTCCAGGAGGGAGAATTGGAGAAAGGGAGGAGAAAAGTCAGATATCTTAAGGCTGAAGGGAGTGTACTCAGCATGGGTTAGATGCCCCCGTATCCAGGGAAAGACACTTGGGGATGATCTAATATGCTTTTGCCTGTTATAGGAGCTTTTTGTTGAGAAATTACAATTGCTAATTGATTTCTTACTCTGATCAGGGAATTGCGTTGATTCTCACAGTACTTCAGATTGTACGCGTACCAAATCTCAAGGTAAAGCTTCAAATGCATTGTACTTGTTTGTTTACCTATCTGTTTGGGTATGTGTAACACTATGTTTATTCTGATTTTGACAGGTTGGCACAGTTCTTCTCAGTTGTGCTTTCTTTTATGACATATTCTGGGTCTTCGTTTCCAAGTGGATTTTCCATGAGAGTGTTATGATAGTGGTGAGTTGTTCAACTCTCCCCCTGTAAATTTATCTGAGGATGATGGTTGCTGCTCAATGTATGAGATATATAAATTGTTTTCTGATCTCCATATAGGTTGCACGTGGTGATAACAGTGGAGAAGATGGCATCCCAATGCTATTAAAGATACCAAGGATGTTTGACCCTTGGGGTGGTTACAGTGTCATCGGATTTGGAGACATTATACTTCCAGGATTAGTAATAGCCTTTTCATTGAGGTAGACATACTTTAATTTGAAAATATAAAATGGCCTACTTCAATGTTTCAATTTTTGGTAATAACCTCAATTCTTCATTTCATCTCTATTATCCATGCAAGATTTTTTAACACTTACATGTGTATCAACATTTTATACCTCAGTTTGGACTTTCTAGACATCTGCATATCTCACATAAGTTGCTGAGCTCAAGTAACACTGTAACAAATTGCCACAAGTGTAGGGGGGAATTTGCCACTTTTTTTTATATCTTTGATTACTATTGCTTATTGGAATTCAGAGTAGATGATTATGAATTGCATTGTCCACCTGGTAGCATACAATAGTTTCCTTAATGATGTATTGGCAGGACTTGTGGACAGTTATTGTGAGTTCTGTTTCAAACTCTGAGGGTAGTGTTAACTGCACTCTTCTTCACTTCCTATCAGAATATATTTTCCATTATCACGTGATTGCAGTTGAATTCATTATGTGCAAATGCAGTTTTACTGTGCAAGAGGTGATTCAGGTTGAGATTATTTTAAGTTATTAAGTTGACTGCAGATATGATTGGCTGGGGAACAAAAAGATTCGAGCTGGATATTTTTTGTGGGGAATGACTGCGTACGGTTTAGGTATGAGAAATTATGGAACTGTGGATGTAGACCTATTAACCACTGAAAGAATTACATTGTGTTCAGTCACATATAATGATATAAATTACTTTATAAACTACTTCTGCAGGTCTCCTCGTAACGTATGTGGCTTTGAACTTGATGGATGGACATGGCCAACCAGCTCTGCTCTACATTGTTCCTTTTACACTTGGTAAGTGATATATCCATGTATACTTTGAAACTAGCGAACTAGGGATGGCTTCCTGGGGGGACTGGACAAATGTTAGTCCTCCATTCAATGTGGGAAGATTGAAGTCAGACTTCTTTTAATGTAATTTTGGTAAAATAGAGCTTTATAGTTACAAATTGATTTAGGTTAAAGGACAAAAATGTTGTGCAGATAATTAGTCACTCTACCAACTATGACCAAAAAATACCACGTTAAGTTTTCCTCTCCACCTCTGTTCTCTTACCCTGGTCTGCAACAGAATAACTCCCATCTTGGCCGTGCACAACACCAGACTGCAGGCCTTATAGAGACTGGAGACATCAGGTGCTATGTAGCCTTGTCAGCGTATGTGAATTTCAAAAACAAATTTTATAGTATCTTAGTCATGACCATTAGATATGTGAATTTTTGACGACGAAGAATACATAAAATCATGGATGTATGAATACGTCCTTAGCAAGTTACCACCTATGAAATAGTGAAGAATTAGAGCATTTTGGTTCAACATTTTTGGCCTCTAAGAAACGAAATCAATTACCTACTCCCTCTGTTCTTGTTTGGTTCAACCGCTACTTGGTGGTAATGGACTCTCCTATTATGTTACCTTCCCTTCCAGCTCAAGTAACAAAATCCTTTTGTTGGTGGTAATGGTTATAATTCTCTTTCCATTTCAAGGCTTGAACCAAACACCCTTTTAAGTTTTAAGGTACCAAATTTTGTTATCATTCCACTCTTTTATTTAATTCCATTCCCTTTCCATTCCATGACTTGAACTAAACATGCTCGTAGTTTCCCCATGTACGGATTGAAAGAATTGGAAGAAAACGGATTGGAGAGCTGGAGAAATTCCATCTGCTTAGACTCCTCTTTTTGAATATTCGAAGATTGAGAGGGAAATGCAAGGATATATTATTAAACTATATCCTTTTTTAACTAAGTCAGTGAGATATAGTACTAAATTATAAGCAAGGCCGAGGCTTGAATCTTGCCTCATCAACTTCTCAGTTCTTACTTGCTCTCGCGGGTGAAAGAAAAGGGTATCACCCAGCTTGAACTTCAGTCACCATTGGTGGGACCAGTGTTACCTAATTCTCTATCTAATTCGCCTTTTGAATTCGCCAATTCGCCCAAAATGGGCCAAAAATGAACCAAAATCGACCATAATTCGCTTTTCTCAATTCGCAATTCGCGGGGGGATTAGGGAATTAGGTAACACTGGGTGGGACCCATTTCCCCTGCCTTCCTCGTTATATATACTCCACCGAGTCCTCTCATGTATCCAGAGTGAGATTTTCATTGATCTGTAATTTGTGCAGGCACGTTCTTAACAATTGGAAGAAAAAGAGGTGAGCTTAAAAATCTATGGACAAGAGGAGAACCCGATAGGCCGTGTCCGCATGTCCGACTCCCGCCATCTCAATGATGAGTATTATTTAGGGTGTAACATCAACTATCAGGGTTTCTTTTAGAGTGATTAATCCTTTTGTAAGTTGTAGGAGATGTAACATAATGTTTGGTATAGTTTTGATACTTTACCACTGCCCCCAGGGTTATGTAGTTACCCAGTTATAGAAGAGAAATTTCTTTTTACCTAGCTTCTTTTTGTTATGTTTATTCATGGGATTTGCTATCTGCACGCCTCCAAAGTCTTTCATGCACTCCCATTTGTGAGGGCACATATTGGAACAACTATGCTCTTAAATAATGGAGTAGAAGACTTTTCTGGGGTGCAGGTTGAAGTTCCCTCATTCATATGTTTGATTCTTTCCTTTTTATTCTTCTCTCATGCTTCTTGGAAACAATGTAATACATTCACTTAAGCAGGTTGATGTTTGAGAAACATTTGGTGTATTACTTCTCTAGCATTTGACTTTATCCGTTCGAAATTAGTTGTCACATTGCCTTGATCGATCTATAATTTAGATCTTTTGATAAAAACCGTTAAAAGTTAAATAGTAGTTTATCCTTTCTGGATCATTTAATCTAACTACGGGTTGGATAGGAGATTTAATTATAAACCATCACTATGTTATGAAAGTTGTTTATGTTACCAACCTTAGTAAGAGAGAGGAAGAGAGACAAGGCCATCGAAACGGTGGTCAATTACAAAGTCAAGGTTGCTAACCCTTAACCAAATGCATCATTTTCCAGAAAAAAGAAAAATTCTATTGAGCAAGTAAAACTAATGCAAAGACCACACCTTTTGCTTGGAGGATACCATTCTGATAAATTGCTTTAACGGTTTTTTCACCAAATACCCTCGACATATCACGAAATTCACCATATACCCTCAATGTTTTAGATATTCACCGTATACCCCAATGTTTCAAAACTGTGCACCATCTGCCCTTTTCCTAACGTCCGTTAACTCGTCGTTGCCTTTATTTACGAGTTTGCCGTCATTAACCCTTTACCCCTAACCCCCTAACTTTAACCCTAACCCCGACCCTAACCCATCACCCCTTTCCCTTCTAGCCCCCTAGCCCAGCCACACCACCTGCCTCCCCCAACCCCGTAGGCCGCAGCCTACCTCTCCCCCACCCCGCGGCGAGCCACCCATCCCCCACCCCCGTGGGCCGCATCCCCCCCTCCCCCACCCTGTAGTCCTCTGCATCGCACCCAGCAGCCCACCCCTCCCCACGATTTCCCCAGCCACCAAATCCCTCCCCCGTGATTCCGGAGCTCCTCCATGGTAGAAGTATCCAACGAATACGGGTCGCTCCCATAACTCGCTAATCCGGCTCGCATCGGTAACCCGCCCGAGTCGAAAAATGACTCTTCAATCGTCGCCGTTGTGGCTTACAAGGGGACTTACGAATCCGAAATTCGCGAGGTGATTACAAGGGGAACTCCGAGTATGAAAAGTTCGATTTTGAGGGGTAGGGGTGGGGGGGGTTGGGGAAATCGCGGCGGAGGGGGTGGGGCAACCGCAGAAATCAAGGGGAAGGGTAGGGGTGGAGGAAATCGCGGGGGAGGGGGTGGGGGGGCTGGGGCTGGCGGGGGAAGGGTAGGGGGATGCGGCGGAGGGGGGGGAGGGGGAGGGGGGAGAGGGGCTGCGGCAGTGGAGGGTAGGGGGAGGGGTGGGTGGTTGGTGGAGGGGAGGGGGAAGGGGGCCGGTGGAGGGGAGGGGTGGGTTAGGGTTTAGATTTTAGGGTTAGTGTTTAGATTAGATTTTCGGGATTAGGGTTTAGATTAGATTTTAGGGATTATATTATAGGGTTAGGGGTTAACAATGGCAATATCGTAAATAAAGTTAACGGCGACTTAACGTCCATTAGAAAAAGGGTAGATGGTGCACAGTTTTCAAAACTCAAAGGTATATGGTGAATATCTGAAACATTGAGGGTATATGGTGAATTTTGTGATTTGTCGGGGGTATTTGGTGAAAAAAACGTTGCTTTAAAGATACCTTACATGTAGTGAAAAAGCGATTACACAAATTTACCGCTTTGTGTTAAGCCTCAATTCATATAGAATTTACTAACACAAGCTCATGTAACATTACCATTGCACATGATCCACTTATGGACCTAGGATTATTACTTCTTCTGAGAATATACATTCAATAAGCTCATGATTAGACATATTACAGTATAATAAATACTACATGGTTTGTCTTGCAAACGTCCTCGATTCTTCACTAATTACTAAGATATTATTTTATGCGTTCAGTTAGAATTGCCTGCCATTGAACATTTACACCTCCCTATGAAACGTTGAAAACTAATAAGCTAAAATTATCTTTCATGTTGAAACTTATATAAAAAAAATTAGCTACAAAGTTTTTCTAATGTATATTACTACAGAATGGTGTCTAAAGATATGTCTGTTTAACTGCTATGTACTTTAGCTAATCAATTGATTTTGATCCTACATAGCTCCACAACGAAATGAGCATCAAATCCTCCTAAATTAAATAGGATTCCTCACACATAATTAATATATAAAATAAATCCTAAAATAAAACTCATATAGCGGTAAATTACAACGGTTTGAGATGTAACCTAATCATCCAATTACTCTAAACCTTATGGAGTAATTACATCCCTAAATATTACAACAAAAATACTACCATAAACAAACAAAATTTATGAAGAATATAAATTTGTTTTTACAGGGTTTACTCAAAAAAGGAAAGAAAGAGGAGAGAAAAAAGGAAGAAAGAGTGGCCTGAGAAAGAAGGGACAGAAATTACTTTAAAAAACCTTGTCGATGAGACGAAAGATAACCAGTTGTATAATTGGTGGGTTTAATTTGTATGTCTCCTCAGCCCGGCCACCTCCCCTTTCTCTCCTTTAATCTTCTTGACGGCGCTCCATTCTCCATTTTCTCTTTATAAAAAAGAATTGGCACTAAACCACCTTGTATCATAAAAAATTTGCGAGATAAAACCACTATTCAGATTCCGACATTGATTTCACTTTTTTGACATAGACTTTGTACGTGCAAGTCAATTGACCCACTAAAGGCGGCAATAGCTTTTGAGGTAGCTTTTAGTAATTGGACTAAGTCAAAACTCTATAATGGTGAAAATTTGTGTTTGGTGAAGTAGTGTTTGGAGTAGCTTTTAGTGTTTGAACTAGTGTTTTGAAAAAGCTATAGATATTAGCTTTGGGGGTAGAGGTAGCTTTTTTTTAAGTATCTTTTGAAGATTGAATATTGGTTATTTATGTTATCTTTTTAAACTAACATCTAGTTTTACAGAAAACTAATTATCATAAAAGTTATTTTCACAGTCAAACTCTAACCGCTAGTATCCGACAGCTGCCAATTACTACAATATATGACAACTAATTCTACAGCTAACATAACGCAACAACTATTTACGCCGAACAGACCCTAAATCTCTCAAATTCGTTTCCTTTTCTCCCTCGTTTCCCCATATCAATTTTCCCCTTTCCAAGAGGACGAAGAACAAAAATAAGGTGAAATTTGAAGGGTAAAAGAAAGAATTTGAGGAGTTTAGTGAGTCAAATGACTTGCATGTGCTAGTCAAATGACTTGCATGTGCTAGTCAAATGACTTGCATGTGCTAGTCAATGCCTAGAAAGGTGAAATCAACGTCAAAATCCGACAAGTGTTTCCATCACGCAAAAAGTTCATAAAAGTGTTTTGTTACAAATTTATCTCCTAAATATTACAATAAATACTACCATAAACGGACAAAAAATATCTGAAGAATATACTACCTCATTTGCATTTTTTACGCATGCCAATGCAAAACTTTGAGGACATATATCTCTAATTTTGTATTTGTAAAAATTATAAAAAGTACATATTAAGATGAACCTAATAAGATTCCACATAAATATATTTTTATTTCACGTATAAATTACAAACGATAGTAAAAATGAAATTTGTGAATAGTGTAAAAAGTGCAAATGTAACATCTAATTTGATAATCCGTGGATTGTGCTCCCAGGAGCACAATGAGAACTGTGCTCCCACGAAGCAAATTAAACATTTACGAAAATGAAAACGAACATTTTACTGTTGAAGTAGAACATTACAAGAATTCACTTACGAAAATGAACATATTTCTGTTGAAGTGGAACATTACAAGAGTTCACTTACGATAACGAACATTTTACTGTTGAAATGGAACATTACCATAATTCAATTACTTAAATAGAACATTTGCTCATCAAATATAGAACATGTTTTCACTGAAAATAGAACATATTTTTTTTGTTGAAAAATAAGTTTTAAATGAACATTTTTTAAAATAGAACATTTGCTTATCGAAAAGAGAACAATTTTCACGGAAAATAGAACATAAATTTCTGCTGAAAAATAAGCTTAAAATGAACATTTATTGACATATAACATTTGCTTATTGAAAATAGAACAATTTTTATGGAAAATAGAGCATATATTTTGCTGAATAATATGCTTAAAACGAACATTTGTTAACAATTTACAAGAATAATAGAACATATCTTTTCACTGAAAAAATGCTTAAAATAAACATTTGTGGAAATAGAATATCTATACTAATATATTAAAAGGTGTTCCTCAACAAGAAACTGTGCCACGTGGCGCTATCCCTTAGAGTTTTGAATTATTGGACTCCACATACAATAAAAAAATAGATTATGCATGGTATAAGATTTAATACCATGACCTGAAGCTTGTGCACTAATGTCTTAACCACTAAACCAAATAATATTTGGTGTTATAATTTCAATGTAAATTACTAATAAATGGAATATATAAGTACCCGGGGCATAGCCCGGACCTAAAAACTAGTTTACTCATAAAAATGGAACAAATTTAGTGACTGCACCTTGTGCGCTCCGAGGAGCACAATAGAATTTTCACTAATTTGATAGAGTTAGTCTTGCATAGACCTGGTGGACCAAAACCACTTATTTAACACAGTGACCCTTTTTTTCCATATAGTAACCTTTTTAAATTTTAAGATACACTATACAGTTATTATCTACCATAGTGACTGTTTTTTTTTAATATAGCGACTCTTTCTCACATTAGTTTTTCATGATGAAATTTTCACTTTGTAACATAGTAACCTTTTTTTTCATAGTCAAACTTCATAATTTATATCTATTCAACTTTTATATATTTTTTCTATATAGTGATCCTTTTTTTTTTCATAAATAACATGAATTAACATTAGGTCCACACTAAGACCAAGTCCATATAAGTTTTTTACAATTTGATACGGAGGTAGTAATCCAATTATTTCTTATTACACGGTTTTTAAAATAAAAAAAAAAAAAAAAAAGACAAAGGAAGAAGAAGAGTGGCATGAGAAGGAAAAGAGACAAAGTTCCAAAAAAAAAAAAAAACCGAAAGATAACCAGCCGTATCATTGGTGGGTTTAATTTGTATCTCTCCTCACCTCAGCTCCCCCTTCTCTCCTTTCATCTTCTTCTTGCCGGCGCACGGTTCTCCGTTTTCTCTCTCCTCCATTTTTTTTCGCAACCTTCATTTTCTCTCTCCTCCATTTCTGGCCGCACCTCCACTTCTTTCTTCTCCTTCAGGTATCAACCAATTCTTTTTTTTTTTTTTTTTTTTTTTCGTATTTTGATTCGATTACCGTGTTATTTGAATTGATTGATTGCATTGTATAGTCGACATTTTGTTTGTGTGTTTTTTATCGGATTTTGTTTTCATTGAGTTAGTTTGAACTCAAGAAATTTTGTGGAGCTCGATTGAATTTTTTTAAATTTTTGCTAGTATTAAATTTATGTGTAGATTTTGATGTTTTGTTTCTTTTAAGTGTATTTAAATTAGATTTTTCTTAGAAAAGAGAGAAAAGGAGGGTTTTGAGCTTCTGGTAGTGTTATCTTTAATTTGCAATCCCTAAGGTTTGATGGCATTGGATGTGTCATGCTATTTCTTGTAATACTTTACTCTTTTAATTTTACTGTAATGGTTATTATTAATTGATTAAATTTAATATTGATTTTGAAATTTTGAAAAATAAATTTTAGGTTAAACCTCATCTTATGAGCTAAATGTATTAGCTTATTGAATTGATTACTATTTCATGTTCGATTATATCGTTGCTTAGAATCTTTAAGATAAGTACTTTAGCTTGATTTTCTCCTTGCCAGCATAGTTTCGCCATAATTTTGTGATGTAGGGTTTAAAATGTATAATTAATTGCAAACTATTGTTGCTGTAGCTATCACTGTTAATTGTAACTATTGAAACCACATCTGTCGAATTGATTTGTGTGTGGTTCGTTTTGTGGATAGATGTTGTGAGAACGGAATGTCGGTTATGACATATGTAGGCTGTAAAAGAATCGTTCAATTTGCTACATTTGAGAACTGTAGGTCAGAGATTATTCTGAACATATGAATTTATATTGTGAGCCATAGGACAGTGTGATTACCCTGAACTTAACTACCTATATAATTTTCTTTTTCATTTCCTGTGTGTGCTAAGAAACATTGGTTTGAAGGATGATCTTCCTCACAAGTCTTTTGTTTTAGGTTGTTTAGAAATGAAAAGGCCGCCTATTCTGAAGAACCTTCATTTGTGCTGACATCTAAAAAAGAATGTCAGATTTCGAGTGCTGACTCTATCTTGAGCTGGTAATTGACTAATACTATATGAGGGCCAGTGGCAGATATAATTTATTCAGGTTAGACGTTAGAATATATGTTATTATGATATAAATTTAAATGCTAATTTGGGGAGTCACTTTCTTTCTAGGATCGTATGAATGGAAACAGTGACATCTTTCTGTTCTTGAGTTTGAGTTAGATACGCGTTAGTGGGAATTTTGGCGGTATATGATTTTTGAACTTTGTTATATGGGTGGTGTATACCTTATGTAAAAGGACACAAAGTCCTTTCTCGGATTGTTGGATACTCCCTCTGTTTCTTATTATATAGTAGCATTTTAGCTTATGAAATTTGTTTCACAGTATAAAGCATTCTACTATATAAATGTAATATCAAATGTCATTATATACTTTCAAAGTAAGATTATAGGTGCATTTGTATTTATCGTTTAATGTCAATTCTTATTACTAATGTAAATATAATAGATGTTTACTAAATTATTGATATGCGTGAAAGTGATTTACATGCCTTATTTTTAGAAACAGAGAGAATATATATCTATTGATTATCGACCATATTGCTGCCTCGTGACATGCTGTTTATGTGATGCATTTAATTTTTGACAATCTGCTGCAATCCACTAAATTTTATCTCCAGGATGGATAGAAGGATGTTATTAGTCCAGTGTTGATTTTCAACTTTTTTTTTTTCCCTATTTATACCTGCTGAGTGTCTTTTAGTGGCAGCGCGTAGGTGGGACTACTTAAGTACAAAAATCAATAGTGATAACAAAAATTTAGAGAGAGATTACTAGTACATTTATTATTATTGACTTCTCACGAAAGCTATCACTTTCTCAATAGATGAATTCTATGACTTTTTCTAAACATCAGATTAACGTGCTGACTACTGAAAAGTGGTATTGTTATCAGTTTTCTGTTTCTCCATTTTTGGGTGAAGTACCGACATCTGAGTATGAAATCATCTAATTTTTTTTAAAAAAAAATTATCCCGAGAGACCTTATGTATTCAGAGAGGTCAAATGCTGTGCAGGGGGAATCTTTTGGATGTTAGATCGTTCTGTGTCCTGTTGAACCTTCTGTCTTTATTTTGAAGTTCAGTGTGTTGTGTTTTAGTATACTTCTTCCGTTTACCTTTAATTGCAACATCTCCTTTTTTGAGGAAGTTTTAATTTAATTGCAACATTGCTTTATTTGGCATTGAGTTGTCTCTATCTCTCTTCATCACATGGTCTCTCTTTTTATTTCTCTCTATTTCTCTCCTCCTCTAAATCCTCGTGCCTCCCCCTCCCCGCATGTTGCAATTAGAAGTAAATGGAGGAAGTAGTTTTAAAAATCACGCATGCTGAATGTTCCACTTCTAGGACCTAATTTGCCCTACCACTTAGAGCATGTACAATGGTAATGACTCTCCAATGAACTCTCCATTATTCTTTCTCTTCAAGCTACTCTAAAAAACTATATCTAAAAAACACCCGACAACAATAAAGCTCTTTAATGAGCTCCCCGTTGTATATTTCATTATATAATGGTTCCCATGTCAATCAATGAAACTCATTCCTTTGTGCCATGTGTCACCAATTGATTGGTTGGGGGCAATGGAGAGTCATTTCTCATTTCTCCCAAATGGTATATCCTCCAAGAGACACTTTTCAAAGTGTCTTCATGGAGATACGCTCAAGACATATCTAAGAGCCCCATTGTTGGGTAAGAAGTAGCTCTCCATTTTATCTCTCCTTGGAGAGCTAGTTGGAGGAGCCCTTCCAAGAGCCCCATTGTACATGCTCTTGTAGGCTAGTTTGCTTGCACACACAACCTGGCAAATCTGACCTCACTAACAACCTTGACTTGAGCCCTACTTAATTTTCGATATTTTTGACCCGAGTTAGGCTCTGTTCTTTTGGACTGAATTAATTAAAATTCAATTCAGTTCAGGTTTATTCACTTCAGTTAGTTTCCTCTCACGGTTCTCATTCATTTCAGTTCAGTTCAGTTCAGGTTTATTCAGTTAAGTTCAGTTCAGGTTTATTCAGTTCAGTTCAGACAAATTCAGTTCTGTTCATTTCAGTCCAAAAGAACAAAGCCTTATTAACCAGAAATATCTTATGAAAATTGAATAGAAGGTGATTGGATCGAAACATAAATAAAAAAATCACTAGTCCAACTTTTTTGACAACAGCCGGCATGTTTTATGTTGTTTGCTATGTGTCTTACCACTATACTCCCTTCTCAATGTAAGTTATGTTTATTAATGTTCTGACTTGGAATTGTGGCATTTTTGCAGCAGTGGCATACATACCCAGGTTGAGCCACCTGCTTGTTGCTCTGTGGTTGGGAACACTGGCCTTTTCTGCTGGTATTGTCTAGCAAAAGAAATAACAATTGTTCATCCCACACTTTGTGAAGTTGGAAGTGACAAAGAGGTCAGGGTGTGGGTCTTTATCTTAAGTCTGAGAAGAAGCTTTAGATGTCCGAACTGGATGTGGTGGAATCTAAACCGAGGTATGTTCAGTTCTCTTTTTTTCACCACTGAGAAGATTTATAAACCATTGTGAACAACTCATCTTTACCAGAACATGGACAAGGGTTGGCCATTATTGCTGGTCCATGCTGGATATTTTCCTCAAGCTGTTTTCATAATATATGGAGTAATGTGCTAGGACTTTAGGGTTGCTCTATATATGGTAGGGAGGAGAATTTTGTTAATTTTCATGCAGTTATATGTTTGTCATCTTAACTAAACTAATCTTTGGTGGTTTTAGCCATATATATTCTAGCTCAACTATTCTTGTAAAATGTCTTGTTTTTCTTGAGACCAAAAAAATGGGAAACTCAAGATTTAGATAACTATTTATTGCTATATAAAGAATAAAAATTCAGGGTTGTATTAGTTGTAAGTCATGTTCCCCTCCCTTTTCTGATGGATGAGGGTTTCTAGAACAATGTCGAAACGTGTTAGAGTGGTAAAAGTTTCTATTAGAATGTCTTTAGTTATATTAGATTGCATTTCCCCTCATAAACAGAAATTTTCTCATTTTTGCAAGTCTGTCTTACTGACTTTCTTTCAACATGATGGATTTCATGGGCATCTATGACAGTTTACCTGCTGCGGCATATGCTCAGATGATGAAGTCATACATTTGGCTCCATACAGTTGATGGTTCTATACAACAAGTTGAACAAGAGGTTGCTATGTTTTGCCCGGTCATATGTCATGAAATACATGCAGGAAAGGGTACAGCTAAGAGTCATGCTATTTGTCTTCCACAAAGAGTCAATCCTGCCATGTTAAGTTTAATTCTTGATTATTGCCGCTTCCATCAAGTTCCAGGACATTCTAATAAGGTTTGGACCTACTTCTTTAATGCCTGTGGCTTTTATCCCACTCCAATATATTTGAACTTAAGCAGTTTCTAACATTTTATGTTGGATAAACAAGGAATGATAATTTATGATAGGTCCTTCATAGCCAGAGAGTGAATTTGTTTCTAAGTTCTACAAAGAATTCACCTGTTCTAGGTTCTTTACTTTCACATATGCTAAGCAAATCTAGAACCTGACACATGGTTTTATTTCCATAGGAACGGAAATCCTTTGATGAGAAGTTCATCCGAATGGATACAAAAAGGCTCTGTGAGTTGGCATCTGCTGCTGATAGCCTGCAGTTGAAGCCCTTGGTTGAACTAACAAGCCGTGCTCTTGCACGAATGATTGAAGGCAAAACTCCTGAGGAGATACGTGAGATATTCTGTTTGCCTGATGATCTTACAGAGGTTTCTGATGCTTTGCAATGTTGTGTGTGCTTGACATGGCCTCTTTATTTGTCTATTATGTTAATGCAGATTTGATTGTTTTAGGAGGAGAAGTTGGAGCCTTTGCGAAACATGACTGATGATCCTCGAATCAGACTTTTGAACCGGCTGTATGCGAAAAGGAGGAAAGAGCTTAGAGAGAAAGAGAAATTGAAGGTAACATACTTTCCTGTGCTTGCTGTCACTAAACTATAATTCTGTAATTCTGGTGAACTGTTCTCATTACGGTGATGGCAATGTGGCTTCCTTTTCCCAGTCTGCTGAAGCTGAAGAAATGCATGTAGATAATCGCTCGGTTGATGATTTATTGTCATTTATAAATGGAGGTGATGAAGGTAAATTGAATTTATTTTCTCCTGACTTATCTTTGCAGTTTAGTGGTAAAGCTGCAAGAGCCTTTTTGCACTTATACTGGTGGTTTAGGAGGCTGTATTCTTAGTTGAGATTTAAGAACCCCTCCCTTCCAAAATTAACAAAGAAACTAAACTTGCACGAGAAGTCTTGTATGGAGCCTCATTAAGTTTGGCCTTAATGGCATGTTTGTTCAATAATGTGTTTGTGATGAAGGCGATAATGCATATGTTCTGGGGTGAGAGTAGCTTGTTAGTTGTTATATAGGATTGGCAATAGGAAGTGATTTTGCATCTTTCATCAAATTGTTTATTGGACAGCTATCTGGTGGCAAGTCCTGAGCATGTCTTGCATTTTGGTCTACATTGGATTGTACATTTTGCGGTTGTCACCAGTACAATTATGCTAATGAATGAATTGCATGAACCCTACTTATTTAGGTTGGTGATGTTTAGTCCCATCTGTTTGTTCAAAAATCCTGTTTCCACTAGAAAATTTCTTCAGCTCAGCTTTTTGAGTGCGATCTACAGTAAGGATTCTGACAAGAAATTTTAAGCATTTTAGCTCTGGGTTATTTGCTATGTGGTTATCTTCATGCTTCCAAATTTGAAAACCTTGCTGTGATACTCTCCAAATTTGCTGACTGAAACTTCACAATAAAGTCCCAAGGATGTCTTATGGAGATGAGTATATGCTTCTTCTTGTGTTATTTTTAAGTAGGGAATCCTATTATGTTATTAAACATACTTTGGTGGATTGCAGTTTTGGATATCAATCTATTTCAATATATCCACGTAGAACAAAGTCGCTTTATCAATTATGTTTTCTTACAAACTAGAAAATAATGCAAGTCTATATGGAGTAACATCTTTCTTGTGCCCTCAGTCTAATTCTCAGTCTTTGTGCTGAGAACATCTTTTCCGCTCCTATGCACTTTATGATAAAATCGTATATGATCTTTCTGCTCTCTTCATTTCTTATTTTGAAAATCCGTTTCAGTTACTAGTTTTTGTTGCTCAGATAATAAAGCTACTAAAACATCTAAGAGCAAGAAAAAACACCGGAGGAGGAAAGACCAGCCAAAAAGTCCTCCTTTAATAAATGGCATTGAAAATCATAAGGTTTGTCTGGCTGTCTCTTTAACCTTCTTAATCTCTTTTGTTCTTTGTGCTCCTTTAATCACCTGAGCATTTAGAAATGATGTTGCATATAACTTTTCAGCAATTGTTTTTTCATATACTGTAGGAGACAAAGGGCAATTGCTCTCAAGTCTCTACGCTTGGGCCTAGCCCCAGTTTGAGAAGAGAGTTATCCAGTTTAGACAATTGCTTTGTTGGAGAAGAAAACTTGGACGACGGGGATGATGATATTGATCCGGTGATGAAGGAACAAATTGATAGGTTTGTTTTTGAAATTCATTTTTACTGAAGTACGAATATAAAGAACAAAGAAAGCTGCTATCTTTTTACTTGTAAATTTACATTATAATGATAGTTCTTGTTTTCTGCTTTATCATGTTCATATTTCGTGATTGTGGTAGGCTATGTTACCATGGCTAACCCCAAACCATTCTTATGCTCTTGGATGTGTAGAATGAGTGCTTAACCAGCACATATATCTGTCATGTATTGACCACCATTTCTTTGTAATTTTTTTTTGGGTAATTTACTAAAACGATAAAAAGTGGATGCTGTTTTTTTTTTGTTGCATGGAGAAGGAGCATCCATGGGTATTGACCACCATATCTGTCATGCGTTCTTATGCTGTTTTTTTTTTAGTAAGCTCATGCATGGGTAATTTACGTGTTCATTCAGGGAGGTAGAGGATTTTACTCGGAGGCTCAATCTAAACTGGTCCGAGAGAATGCATGAGCTTCTACACGGATCTAGAAAGGAAGTCAGTAACTTTATTCATTAATAACCACCAATTCCACTGGAAAATAAGTAAGTTGAACATCAATTTTGCTGCCCTGAAATTTATGTCTTGTTGCATTGATATAAGACCCTTCTGGGTCAAGAATAATGTAGTGACAATGGAAATTCACGTAATTTTGTAGAGTTTTTGCCATTGCTCAATGTAAATTCATTACCACTAAATACCACCTCTAAATTGGTGATTGGCTAATGGATAATTATGGAAATATATAAAGAAAGAAAAGCTATTTGGGGATGGACAAGGATTACCTTGGACATCAACATGAGATCTCCATAGAACTAATTATAAATCCATGCCTACTTCTATTTATTTTCTGAAAGAAGATTCAATAGTAGATGTATGAGATTTTTCAACAGCTTTTCATTTAATATATATATTTTACAGGAAGAGAACAAGGACAATAAACTCCATGGAAGTGGATTTGGATGGCTTAAATTTATGATGGATGGTAGGATAAAAATGTCCTGTGTACATTAAGCTGATGATTCTTGCTGCAGAAATGAGGCGGGTAATAAGGTTGGTTACCGATGATTCTTGCTGCATGAACAGGAGCAATAAGCTGGCCACAGCCACAGGGCAACATCAAGGAGTCTGTCCTTTTTACTCTCCTTTTCCTATGAAATTTTTCTCCCTGTTTTTCCCCATTCTTTTATAGTTGGTAGGTTGCAAATTTTGTCGATGAAATTTTGTTGTAATTGTAGCGGAAGGTCTGATAAAAGAAGAGGATTGTTCGAGTTTTTTTGGTTTATTGTTCTTGTGAAGTTGTGATTAGTTGTGTAAAAGTCCATCCGATGTGAGATCATAAGCTCGGGATCAGAATTCAGATCATCATTTCCTTTGCGGTCATGATAATATTAATGTTTAAAATTTATATGCGACTGTATAAAGAAAGTTTCATTCCAATGTCTATAAAATTTCAGCAGTGGTAACAAACAATAAAGAATTAGGGAAAAAAAAAAGAGTGATTTGGGATGGGAAACTAGATAGGCACACGGACATTGACCTGAGCCTTTTTGATAAATTTTCTTAATAGTGGTAGTTTGTACTCTTTTTTTTTTTTTTTTTACAACGGGGAAAATGTGCATTAATTAAAAATGGAAGTACAACCTAATGCTAATATAGCCAAACAAACACAAAGATACTAAATTGAGTTATACTCGCTCTTGCATAACAATTACAAAAACATAAAAAACTTAAACTAGGATAGAACTGCCCGATCTGGACGTCTGAATTGATAGATAACTCTATTAAAACTTTTCTTCTGGTGGATGACGATCGCCATAACCCTGATGAAAAGAGTGAGAGGAGAGGGTTGATTTCACAAGCGGGGCAACCAAGTACCAGCGAGTTTATGAACTCGCAACAAGACCAATTCCAGTGACCTCTTGTCACATAGAATTCTAAGGTCGTGTGTCTTGAAAGAGTCACATTACTGTGTGACTCAATATCCTTTTGAAAGGATATTTCTAGCTTCTCCTTTGAGGAGAAGTGCAAATGAGTTGACGCACTATAAACCCAACTGACAAATTGGGGAGCCGCTTTCAGATATCGTTTTGTCAAGGCAATGATTGATAAAATCATTACCAAATGAGATTGAAATCTAACCAAGGCTAGATCTCGAAAAACCATCCAATTGTCAAAATCGGATAAACCAAACCCCAAACATGAAATCTTTTGCCACTCAAACCCTAACCAACCACATAGGTAGTTTGTACTTCTAGTCCATGTAAGATGAGATATTTCTAATTTTTTCGATTACAGCTAAAGTTCAGAAATGACCAAATATAGATTACAAGCTACGAAATCACTATAATCGTAGATATAGACATGTGTGTAGATCTCATGCCTAGGGGTGTAATTGATGCGAGTCGAGTTCGAGTTTGAGTTTGAGCTAGCTCGACTCAATTCGTTAGCATTTCGAGTCGAGCTCACTCAAGTCGAGTTTGACCGAGTTTTGACCGAGCTTTGACCAAGTCGAGCTTTGACCGAGTCGAGTTTTGACCGAGTAGATTTCGAGTAGCTTGCAAATGTCTCATGTTAAAAGCAACCCTAAGGAAGAAAAATGTTGAATTTAGGTATTTTGCTATTGATAATTGAGTTTTCGAGCTTCTCTCGAGTTTTCGAGTCGAGTATCGAGTTGCTCAACTCGACTCGCCAACATCTCGAGCCGAGCTTTGACCAAGTTTTGACCAAGTCGATCTCAAGTAGCTCGCGAGTTGTCTCGTCTCATTTACACCCCTACTCATGCCTAATAAAAAAAGTTGTTCTGACACATAAATAACCAAGTCCGACCCACCTGGCCACCTAGGCCCTAGCCCAGCTGTCGTTACATGTGTTCAATTTTTTATTTGATGATCATTTTACGTCAAGTCATAACTTTTTCATTGATCATCTATTTACTATTGATGTGGCTTGACTTTTGATAACACGTCAACCATATATTCAAACAATCTCACTAGAAGCTAGGGGAATGGGCTTACTTGTACTCTAATGCATGTCCTTGTTGCAAAAAAAAAAAAAAAACGTGATTTGTACGGAGAAACAGGGTAAAAATACAATTTCAACTGATACTAACTCTATTCTTGAGAATATCTTGTCTTTGTGTAGAGTGTTTAATATCGTAAATGGTCTGATGTGCGTAGGGAGTAATTGTGTTGCTCAACACCTCGCTAGACTTGTGCTGTTTAGTGTTGAACAAAGATGGGAGAATCATGTTCCCTCTGAAGTTGCTCCGTATGTACTTATAGACTTTGTGTCCCTACCTTAATGCACTCTTCGATCTTTTCCCCTCAAAAAATATAGCAACCAAAAGTAGGTAAATGGAGCGTAGAAGCAAAGGTCAGATTGATTAACCGTCTTTTTAAGTTCTCTTCGAAATGGTGGGCTTTCTTCATCATGGATTGACCCATGAAGCCCGTCGAATTGACCAACTGTGTATGTAATCCACAAGAGTTGTTTTATTCAACAATGAAAATAAGACTAGCACTAACTTAGCTTGAAAATTGATACAAAATTTTCCACAAAACTCTACAATCTTCCATTCCTCCGGACACGGGTATGGCTGACACTATGAAAGATGAAAACAGCGATCTCCACAACCAACCTCTAAGCTGCCTGAGCCACTGGTTCCGATTCATTTGCCTCAGACCTGTATTAACGACCAAACTCTCAAGATCACGGTTTACCACAGCAGATAAATATAATGCTCAAGTTAAGTAGCACAATTGTTACCACACATGCACATAAGAAGAAAGACAGCAAGCAATAGAAAGATCATTCCTAGGCTATTTCCTCTTTTTGTCTTCTCACCAACTATAAGCATACAATAAATCGCAAACTAGACCCTGGTATTCCTAAATTAGTCTACAATACCATTCATCTAATTGCAAAACAGCATTTAATATTCATCTAATTTAATCATGTATACAAGAATATTTATGTCAGATCACTTTTTCAAAATACTTTTGCCTCCGTTCGTCTTCTGTTTAATCGATGAGGAACTATGTTAAGGGACTGAGGGAATACTACCAAATTTAATTCGTGAACAGATCATGTTGTTTACACAAAAAGTGAAGTTAAAAGAGCGATCTGAAAGACTGGATCGATCTAAGTATTGCTGTGTTTGATTTTTTCATCAGCACCTTTTGGCCTCTTACAGGAAATGCAATAAGGACCAATGAAAATGAAATATTAGCAGATCTGGGATAAAAATAGAGCATCTCAGTGTCAAAATCAAGAAGAAAATGATCAAATTCAAGATAAGAAAGGGATGGTTAGATTGGTTATCGCCAATAAAACAGCAACAATGAGAATGACCTAGTGGAGACTTGGAATCCAGAAAAGGGAAGTCCAAATGCAGAAAAAAAAAATGAGATAATAGAATTCGGCAATTTGCATACAATCTTTGAAGCTTATCCTCTACCAGCTCATGCAGGGGTCTTATTTTGTGAGGGTTGTAGGCAACACTTAGCGTCAGAACACTTCAATGAGAGAATAAAAAATGGCACAATGTAATCTGGAAACATTCCCCATAATTAAGGAAGGGATTTATACTCCACGGACCAAGAGAGACATGTGTATTTTAGCGTGACCTTGAAGGTGATGACTGTCTTTATGATTTGCTATCAGCCGATCATGCCTTGTGGTGTGCCTCAGGCATTTTAGCAATCCTCAAACTTATGAGGGCTTTTCCATCTAGGAGGCACTTCTGGTGAGAATATGGGAGAATCCAAAACTTTTTCATCCATAAAGTGGTCTTACATGATTTCTCCTCCTCTTATAAGGGGCTTCTAGATCACAAGACTTTCACTAAATATGTGACAAAATCCTTAAGCGATTTCTACTACTTCTCTTGCACCACCATCTCTTTTCCTATTGGGGGGGGAGGGGGGTCTTAAGGGGGATTCTTTACTTGAAAGTTGGATCAAATCTTCTGTTCCAAAATATAGTCATATTATTAGTTACATTTTCTTTCATTTCCAAGTTCCACTCAACCATCATTTAATTTTATAGCATTTTTAAATGTTAATCTGTAGTTTTATTTACTTGACTAATATTTGAAAAATCAAGAAGAGGACTTTGAGAAGTATAAGTGGAAACGACATACTCAACTTTGGAGGAACATAATATAATCTATCTACAAGAATCTAAGAATACCATTTTCACATTATAATTCTATACATATTTAAATAATTGATACTCGAAGTTTAAATAGTCAAAGAGAAAAATGACAAAAATCTTTCAAGGACAAGGGGGGTATGAAAGAAGGGAAATTATTAGAAAGTCAACCACAAGGACAGATCCCATTTCAATCATTTTAGCAAAAAAATGGCTTTACCCACTCCCCTTCAAAGAAGAAAAACTGGAGCACCCCCAGTCATACTCATCCAATTCAATTTTACAGCTAGACAATATCCTACTTCAGAAGACTTACACTCGTACAGGCACAATTTCTTGATAAGCAAGAGAAACAGTAAAAATATATCAGAGGAACAGACAATTCTCGGAGTAAGATGCATCTGACTTCTTACCTCTCGATTCCTTCTCCGACTTCCACCCTGAAAAAGCTTCCAATTTTTACAGTAGAGCCAACTTCCTTGCTCAAATTATCCAACACTGTCTGCAGAAGTATAAGAAAACAATAAGCATCATATCTCTTCAACTTCTATTCCATGCACATGAAAAAAAATTGTTCCTGGTCTACACTCAGAGAAACTCCAATTGGCAGGGAAAAGAAAGGAAAACCAAATCCAAGTTTATCCACGTGTTAACTCACCGTCACATTAACTGTATCATCAAGAACATACTTTTGCTCCATCAGAACCACTTCCTCCAAGTATTTCCTTAAACGTCCTTCTACCATCTTCTCTATGGCCATCTTTGGTTTTCCAGATGCTTCTGCCTGTATTAATAAAAATGTAAGCTCACAAATGAACTTATCAGCTATTACTTTGCACCCCCATTGTATGACCAAGATAATTCACCCCTCCCCCCCCCAACACCCCCAAAAACCCCCACCCTTGTAGGAAAGAGGCAGAAGCAACAAGTCAGGAGTTGTCTCAAAATTATGTGTTTATGACATCAGAATTCAAAGTCTGGCAATTATGGTCCATTGAGCAATGAAGCATTCTCAGCGTGATGAAGTGCAATTTTAAATTATTGCAAGACAATCAATTCATAATGGGAACAGATAGCGCATCAACCACAAGCAGGAAGGCTATGGAATTAACTTCACCACCAAGGAAAGCTTCAAGACTCTTCGTCATGCAAGAAAATTTGAAAAAAGATATATTTCATAGTATAAGCAAATGGTGCCTTGATCAAAAGGAAAGCTTGGGAATAAAATGGAACAACTTTACCAAAAAAACTCTTATTATCTCAAGAAAACATCCAATCCCAAGAAGCCTCTAAAGATGTTTCAAAAAGAAGAGAACTGAAAGACAAGTTTGATGCTCAATCGTGGTACCTGAAACAAAGATCAAAGCCTAAATGGACGAAATTTGAGGATCAAAATCCCTAACCAGAAACGCCAGACTCGAAATGTGGGCAATTGAAACGATGGAGGAGAAGGGTTAACTGATCAAATTGATATAATCGAATGTTTCAATGCTGGAATTCAAACTATGGATACAGTGATTTTAAAATGCTGACATGATTTTGTTGCATTTGGACCAAGCTGAGGACAGAAATGACAGTTTAGGAGAACCAAAACCATTCTTGTCTCTCAAGCTTCTGGACATAAGAGGAGAACAGGATAACCCCAGCAGCAAGTACATATCAACATAGTCATATCTTTATTAATAGCCAATTGTGTACGGAAAGCAACCCACTACAATAATACAGTACCTGAGATCTGAGAATTTCCCGTTCATTTTCTATGGCATCAGAAGAAACGAATTCCTTTGAGAGAAATAAGGGTTTGGCTGCTACCACATGCATAGCTAATTCTGATCCGACACGCTGAAGGGAAGTTGAGTCAACATTTGGGTCCTCCACTTCTAAACATACAATTCCAGCAATACGACCCAAGCCTAAATGAAGATGTAGCAAAAAGTTATGTTTTTTTTTTCTGAATCTTAGTCCTAAAATATTCTTCTATTATTGGCATGAAGACTCCTTTTCGATTTCTCAGCTACACAAAAATACATCTTTTGTATTTTTAACAAGACTTCCAAAGTTCCAAAGAAGCTTTTTGTCTAAATAATATAAAGGTTGATTTTTGGGCGAGTCAGAACGTAATCATCTTACCTGGTTGAGGACTTGAATGGAGGTACGTAGAAATGACACCAGGTGAAGTTTTAGACATTGCAAAACCCCTCCTCAGTTTAACATTCTCTCCCATCATAGCTGCCAGTTCGGTGACTGCTTCTTGCACATTCTTCTCTCCACTTAATTTTGGATGAGCTAGATTCAGCTTCAAGCTCTGCAGCATATGTACGTTTCAAGGAAACGGTTATAAACCAGAATGAATATATATTAGTATGACATATTAAAAGTTGAGAGTAAAGTCCTAACCTCCAAATACTCAGGTGTCATTGGAAGGGCTTCGCCCACTTGCTGAGAAGAACCATTAGCAGCCAATGCCGACTTGGCTAAAGATATAGCCTAACAGAACGGTGATCAAGTTAAACATAGTTACAACGCAAGATGAATCTCACATAAGAAAACACATCAAGTGAGGAATAAAGACACAACACAATTTAATGCAATAATTTCTATAAAAAAAAAAAAATGGAAAAACTGCTTCATCACTTCTAAGAAAACTAATGCCCACTTCAGAGTTCAGAGTCAATTGTATAGTCACATCTCCAGCTTCTCAATGTCTTCCTAGTTCCTAGTTCCTCTTGATCACAATTACAGCTTAAGCTCCAAGACTAAGATGAGCATGATTAAGGATGCGTTCACTTCACCTTAACAGAATTAGTTTTAGGTCTAAGAAGTTCATATTAGTTGAGATAAGTTCCTGACACCTTATCAAATAAGTAAGTTCCAATAAGTTCAGCCAAGTTCAAATATATTCCGTTCGGGATATATAAGGTGAATAGAACGCACCCTAAAGTTTCTTAGACATTACAACATTATGAACAGTAGCAGGCAATACCAAAATCCAAAAAGGATCTCACACTGACCATGTACTGAAATATGTCATTCCTCGCCACAAAATCAGTCTCACAATTCAGCTCAATAACAGCAGTTTTTGTGTCATCCTGAGCTAGGGCAAGCACACCTTCCGTCGCCATTCGAGATGATTTCTTTGATGCAAGGTAAACCCCTTTCCTCCTCAACTCTTTCTGAGCCGCCTCTACAATAATACTATCACATTACAACTTCTAACACTAAAATTCATATTCTTACTAGTACCCAAAAAACAAAACATCAAAATCAGCAGAAGATCAAAAGTGAATCATTTTCTTTGTTTTCCATACAACATATTAAATGGGTAGGAAAGAAATTACAAGAAAAGATATAAAAAAGTTACCAATGTCCCAATTGCACTCAACAAGAGCAGATTTAACATGTTTAATGGGAGCACATGTTCTTTCTCTGAGTTGCTTGATAAGATTCATCTGATCTGATGATGATGCAGCAGAATATCTCCTCAAAAACATTCCAGAAAATTGAAGATCATCAATGATTGAATGAGAACAACTTCCTGTGACAGCCATGGCAGAAAGTCTATGATTCAAAGAATGCATCTTTTTGCTGCAAAGAATCCCGATTGAACGCTTTGCACTCCCAGAAAGAGCCATTTGAAGTAGTAATTGTGATTTTACAACTGGGTTATTTTGGTATGATTGATTGATTGCACAACAAATGAATATCAATTCACAGGGAGTAGGGTTTAAGGAAATCTACAAGGGCTTCAATCTTCAGTCTTTCACAACGGAGTAATTACAATTTGCAATCCGGTGACGTTTCTGTAGTTACCTTGAGGTTTAGGGGCATCTTTGTCTTCTAATAGTTACTTCAATATTTACGGACTACCCTAATTTTTTGGACTTAACTGAACTGTGATAGAAATTTGACTAAACTGATCTAAACTAAAATGAAGTGAATCTCCATTAATTCAGTCCAAAAGAATCGGGTCTAAAACTTAGTCCTTTTTTTATAATTGGATCAAAATTGCTTGCACGTTTGTCCCGACAAAAAAAAGAGAAAGAAAGAGACTTGCACATTTGCCGATTTACAAGTTCGATCATTATGTAATACTGACAATTGTAAAAGGTTGATGTTTCTGCTAAGAAATTAAGGGTTGTGATTGGTTGAGATATGTGATGTGGGCCCCAAGAGCGATCGCCTGAGCTCCGATATCCGTGTGCCGGAATCCTGCAAAACAAGGTTAGACTACCCCGGGGGTGGTTCCGGGATCGCCCCTCCGACGCTCAAGTCAGATGTGATTGAGTTAGAGAGAGAAGTAAAGTCTAGAAAGAGATGCTCTAGTTTGTTAGGTGAGAATTCAATACCTTTTCATTGATGAGGCAGTTGGTTTTTATAGTGTTGGGGATTTCCCAGACAGGATTCAGATGGGCCTTTTAGGGACCAATGGGCATGTTACCTTTTCAAGCAATGATTATTTCACCCCTTTAGAGGTTTCCCCAATGCTGGTGATTAGGTCAACTTTCAGGTAGGACCCACAGCTGCCACCTGTCCCGTACCATAGGAGACTTTCATGCTCCTTATTGGGCTGCTGATTAAATGAGCCCAAACAATCAGCCCCACGCCATAGATGGGGATCACGGAAACCTGACAGGAGGGATGCCTGTCTGTGGCGGAATAACAACCGCCTCATTTCCGACTAGTTAGAGGTCCGACCGAGTCGCTCCCTTCTGCAAGGAGAGTGCCGACCCGGTCATCTTCCACTGAATGGGATGAGGCCGACCGGGTCACCCACTCTGGCGAAGAAAGTGCGCCGACCCGGTCGTCTTTTATTGAATGGGATTAGGCTGACTGGGTCACTCCCTGGTGAAGGGAGAACGCCGACCTGGTCATGTCCCATTGAACAGGATTCGGCCGACCGGGTCACTCCCAGGTGAAGGGAGAAATCCGACCCGGTTATCTCCCATTGAATGGGGCGAGGTCGACCGGGTCACTCCCTGGTGAAGGGAAAACACCGACCCGGTCACCTCCCATTGAATGGGATGAGGCCGACCTGGTCACCCCCTGGTGAAGAGAGTGTGCCGACCCGGTCATTTTTCATGGCATGGGACAAATCTGACCGGGTCACTCCCTGGTGAAGGAAATCTGCCGACTGGGTCGTCTCCCATTGAACGGTGATGAGGGCCGACCGGGTCATTTTCTGATGAAGGGAGTAGGCCGACCCGGTCGTCTTTTGTTGCATGGGATAAATCCGACCAGGTCACTCCCTGGTGAAGGAAGTCTGCCAACTGGGTCGTCTCCCATTGAATGGTGATGAGGGCCGACCGGGTCATTTTCTGATGAAGAGAGTAGGCCGACCCGGTCGTCTTTTGTTGCATGGGATAAATCCGACCAGGTCACTCCCTGGTGAGGGAAGTCTGCCGACTGGGTCGTTCCCTTTGAAAGTTAGGCCGAGCAAAGGAAGGGGGCTCCTGCTGGCCGAATGGGGTGTCTAGCCACTCGGATGAGGGGCTAATGAGCCCCAAGATGGTCCGAGTGGGTGCTAGCTGATACTTAGCCATACTTGACCAAGTATAGAAGCGACTCGGTAAAGGAGGGGGGCTCCTGATGGCCGAGTAGGGTATTGAGCCACTCGGATGAGGGGCTAATGAGCCCCAAGATGGTCCGAGTGGGGGCTAGCTGATACTTGGCCATACTTGACCTAGTATAGATGCGACTCGGCAAAGGAGGGGGGCTCCTGTTGGCCGAGTAGGGTATTGAGCCACTCGGATGAGGAGCTAATGAGCCCCAAGATGGTCCGAGTGGGTGATAGCTGATACTTGGCCATACTTGACCAAGTATAGAAGCGACTCGGCAAAGGAGGGGCTGTTGGCCGAGTAGGGTATGGAGCCACTCGGATGAGGGGCTAATGAGCCTCAAGATGGTCCGAGTGGGTGCGAGCTGATACTTGGCCATACTTGACCAAGTATAGAAGCGACTCGGCAAAGGAGGGGGGGCTCCTGTTGGCCGAGTAGGGTATGGAGCCACTCGAATGAGGGGCTAATGAGCCTCAAGATGGTCCAAGTGGGTACTAGCTAATACATGGCCATATTTGACCAAGTATAGAAGCGACTCGGCAAAGGAGGAGGGCTCCTGTTGGCCGAGTAGGGTATGGAGCTACTCGGATGAGGGGCTAATGAGCCCCAAGATGGTCCGAGTGGGTTTCGCATTTCGGATGATGGGGTTGCGCCTATTTTGCCCGACCAAGTACGTCCGACCTGAAACGCCACATGGCCACTCCTGATACTTGTGATGTTCAGACCTTTGTTGCAGGCCGAGCCGAAGGGGCGTCTTTAGGAACTTTTGACGCTTCAACTTCCTCGGGCTTAGGGGTGTTTTCTTCGAGTTTGTTGGACTTTGCATGGAATGGGCTGAGTAGGTCCAGTTGGGCCTCAATTGGAAGCCCATTAGAGCGACGCGGGGGGGTTTGCGTTGCACATCCCCCGAGGTCCTCCTATATATGTATGAGAGGGGAGAGGTTTTCAGAATCATTTGCTCACTTCTTCAATTTCTCTCTCAAAAATCTCTCAAATCCTTCTCAATTTTCCCAAGCTCTTCTTCAAGCTTCTTCGTCCGACCAGGTACGCTTTTGTTGTTTTAATTTTTCTTTTTCTTTCCTTTCTTTCTAATAATCTCGGCCGACTCCCTTGTCCATAAATAATGGGAGATTCGTCCGAGTCGTCGACACCCCCGACCTCACCTCCCTATAATCTATCCGAGGAGGTGAGGGGGATGGGAATAACGTTGGTGTCGATTGTAATAAGTTGTCCCGACCCCTTGGCTGTGCCCGACGCGGTGGCTCTTCCGAGCCCGTCCTCTTCGGTGGAGGAGGAGGCCGAGGGCCTCGTCCCGTACCCCTGGGAGGTGTCTTTAGCCTACCCCCCCTCGAGGAGTTACTTAGACAAATATCTGTCTCATGATGTAGTGCGAGTGGCAATGCCGAGGGGAGCAGAAGAGGCGTCAACTTCTGGTCGGGAGCTTGAATATCCCGATCTGGATCCGAAGGGGGACCAGGGTCATTTTTTCTGGAGCCTGGGGTGATAAAGTCTCTGACCGAAGACCTCAGGGGAATGGCGACAAGATTTCAGATAAAGGACCCATACTATCTTGTCCGACCGGAGGCCCATCATACAGTCATCTCTCCTCCACCCGGATGTATTGCGGTTTATTATAAGTCTATGGAGATGGGGCTTCGATTTCCCTTAACCCCTTTCGTCAGGGAGCTGCTGAATGCCTATCATTTGGCTATTTGCCAAATTTCTCCCAACTCCTGGGGTGGAATTAACGCCTTTCAGGTCCTATGAAACTTGATAAATGTCCGACCGACTCTCAAGCTATGGAGGCATCTGTATAAGTTGGTCGAGGTTATGGCAGCTAAGAACGGACCCGGTTGGTGGAGCTTTCAGATCCGACCAGGGTACCGAACCGTCCTCAATCTTCCTACCTCTCAGAAAGGGTTCCGTCGGGAATTCGCCTTCGTGTATTTTGGCGGGGAGTGGGGGATTCCCTTGGTTCTGCCTTCGGATGAGCCCCTCCTTGCTCTGAATTACCGAGTAGGGGACTTGGATGACGAGGAAGGAGCCGCGGCCTGCTATATGCAGACCGAGTCGAGAATTGTCGACGGGGGTGAGGTGTTCGTACCCGGGCAATGGCTGCCCGGCTGCGAGCTTTTCCGAGACGAGCACTTTCTCTCGGCTATGGGTCTGAGTTCGACCTTCCCTAAGGGTAATTTGCCGAGGAGGAGGCTTTGGGTAGTCGGTATGATGATTTTTAGTTTGTAACTTTCTATTTTGGCTAACTCTTCTCTTCTTTGTTTTGATTTGCAGAACCTGCCCGAGCGTATATTGAAGAAGTAGACCCAGTTATGGCTGATAAACTGAATGTGGCAGCTATGAGAGCGGCTCGGCTGAAGGCCGAGATTGCGGCGAAGGCCATGAAGGTCCCCGCCCCTCCTAACGTAAACACTCCCATTCTATTTTAGCCGAGCGGCTTCCCTCTTTACCGAGTGGCTGTTCGCTTTGTAATTGTCATTCTTTTGCTTTTTTCTCAGGATCCCGCTAAGCCCAAGGCTAAGAAGAGGAAAGAGCGATCATCCGACAAGGTCGCTCAGACTGAAAAAGCGCTTGCTAGAGCGAAGGCTGATCGAGAGAAGGCCGATCGGGGGAAGGAGCTAAAAAGGCCAAGTCCATTGAAGTGATCAGCCCGAGAGGGGCGCAACAGCCGACCGATGGGGGAGCTCTCTCCCTGCATTCTTCGGACTTCCGACCGATAGGGAGTCCCCAATACACTCCTATGTCTCTTTACTCTGGTCAGATCGGGGGTAGCCCGGGCGAGGGTGCTACGCCCTCGGTGCCGTTTACCGGTCTTAGCCAGGCGGAAAAGGATGAGCGTTGGGTTAAAGCCCTGGAGCATATATATACCCCAGCCGACCGGGAGTATATTGAAGTTACTCACGGTCGGAATGAGACCAATGAGCTCTTTCGCTCTTGGCACGATGTAAGGCTGTCTCTTTTTGATTCGCCTTTGTTTTCGTTTGCTTAATTTTCTGACCGCCTTCCTTTGTTTCAGTTCTCCGCTCGGATGGCCAATGTGGCCCAGAACCGAGTGAGCTTATCTGAAGAGGTGGCCTCTCTTAAAGAGAAGGCCAAAAAGCACTTTGACGAGGTTTACCGCGCCAACGAGGCCAAGCGAATAGCCGAATCGAAGCTCGATGATGCTCTGAAGGCCATTGAAAATGACCAGAAGGGTTTCGAAGAGGAGAGGGCTAAGTGGGTAGAGGAGAAGGCCGACCTGGTCTTGGCACGGGACACCGCCCAGACCGCCAAGGATGATGCCTTGGTCAAGCTGCAGGAGGCCGAACAAATGGTGGCCGACCTCGAAGTCAAGCTGACTGAGCTGGAGGGCAAAGTCAAGACCGAGGCGCAGTGGTTCTCCGACTGGGAGAAATCTGATGCTGCCAAGGTCTATGCCAACGAGGTCGGCAGTGCGGCGCACAAGATGGGGGAGGATGAGGCGCTTGATCGGCTGAAAAAGGTTCTAGCCGAGTCCCGCCCTGACTTGGTCTGGGATGACGTTTGGTCGGGGTACCAGATGTCCATTGATGCCGACAACGCTGCTATCCTGGCTCGGCTGGAAGCTGAGGGGGGTGAAGATGATGAGGACGACGATGAAGAGGGTCAAGTTGATGTCAACGTCCTTGACGGCGATGATGATGATGACCACGAGGATGATGCCGAGGCGACCGACA
This sequence comes from Beta lomatogona, assembly GCA_947646795.1. Taxonomy (NCBI): domain Eukaryota; kingdom Viridiplantae; phylum Streptophyta; class Magnoliopsida; order Caryophyllales; family Amaranthaceae; genus Beta; species Beta lomatogona. Next base: position 475,750 of record CANSNZ010001383.1, on the reverse strand, counting down.
ATGCTGGTCGGGGCGAATAGTTGGTTGGTGACAACTCCGAGCCGAACGCCGAGAGCATGACTGAACTTCCCCCTCCCCCTAGCTCTTAGGATGTAGCGCTTGTATTTAGCCATTTTTCATTTTGCCTCTCAAAGTGATGTACCAACTTCTTTTTGTAATTTCGAAACATCTTTAATGAAACTTCGTCATCTTGTCTTCAATTTCCTTGTTTGTTGATTGCAATATTGCCCGACTGACTTTATTAATTCCGACTGACTTGTTTGATAATGCCGAACAACTGTAATTTCCAGACAAAATGCCAACTGTTTTGACTGGTCAAGTCTCACAGGCTGGACATGGTACAAAATATGCCGACCGGCCGCACTTATTCGCACCACAAGAGCTAAATACAAAAATGCCGACCGGCTATGATTAAGCTATTACAATGTATGCCCCTATTGCAAGTAACAAACTTTAAACATAGTATTTTTTAAGGTTATCTGCGTTCCATGGTCGGGCCAGAGGGACGCCCTCGGAGGACTCTAGTCGAAATGTGTCGGGCTTGATGATGTCTGTTACCTTGTATGGACCATCCCAGTTAGGTCCTAGTTTCCCCTTCAAGTGTGAGAGCCTAGTGGCTTCGACTTTCCGAACAACCCAATCGCCGAGATGGATTGGACGGGACCTCACTCGGCGATTAAACATCCGAGTGACCTTTTGCTTGTACCGGATGGATTTCAGCAGCGCATTGCCCCTTGTTTCTGGCAACAAGTCTAAGTTGACCGGCTTTTCTTCCTCGTTCTTCTCGTATTCATAGAATGTCATTCGAGGGGATGGGATGTCAATCTCTACTGGTAGGACCGCCTCACTCCCGTACACAAGGCTGAACGACGAGTGCCCTGTTGCCTCCTTGGCTGTAGTTCTAAGCGACCAGAGGACCCCTGGTAGGTCGTCGACCCAAGCTCCTTTGGCAGCCTCTAAGGATTTTTTGATTCCTTTGAGAACTATTTTGTTAGCCGACTCAGTGATAGGGTGTCGTACACCTGTCAAAAATAATTCCTGCAAAACCTTCTAACAATGTAGTAGGGTAAGTAGGGTCGAATCCACAGAGAGATGGTTGTTTTAATCTAGCTTCTAATGCATGGAGAAACTAAACAAGAACATGAATAATGAATTAAAGTTCTAAACTAATCAAACTACGAAAATCAAGCTAAAAAGGATCTAGGGCATTGGTTCACCATGTTCATAACTATAATCTATCAAAATATCATCAATGATTCAATTAATCAGATATCTAGAGCACATGTTAATCCTACGGTCGGGCCTTAACGCTCTCAAATCAACATATGCTAGTACGGTCGCTCAACATAATCAGATTTGCTAATTGTAGGTAAGCCTCTAAAGAGTACTATCTCTCGATCTATGACTCGATATTAGCAATATTTAATCAGACAATTGATCAGATTGCAAGATTAACAATAAAAACACTAATCAATTAGAGATATCAATAACTAATCAAACCATTAATAAATATCAATCAAGAATCATAGCATATAAACATGGATTCCCAAACCCTAGAACATAAACTACTCAATCATGAAATAAATAAAGAAATTTAAATCTACAAAGAAAAGCATGATCAAAGAAATCAATAAAAGAAAAGAGATGAAAATTATAAACTCATGAATTAATGAAGAAAAGAGAAACTAGGGTTTGCCATGAAAAACTAGAGAGGAAAGGAAGAAGGAAACTAAAGCTAAACCTAAGAATACAAAATATAACGTCAGAAAAGAGGTGATAAGCCCTTGGGGAGAGAGAGAAGACCTATTTATAGTTTTTACAAAATCGGCTAAAAAAAAAGGCAAATAAACCCGTCTCGAGAAACCGCCCGGTTGACCGGGCGAATTCCGCCCGGTCGGGTGACGGTGATTGAGGAACTACGACAGAACAGCAAATCCGCCCGGTCGGGCACGCAAGCAATTTTGGCTCCTTTCTCGCCCGGTTGACCGGGCTAACATGCCTTGCATCATGTGAAAATTTCATTTCGCCCGGTCGACCCGGGGCGGGAAAACAGCGATTTTGCGCCAACTTGCGAAGGCTGTATCTCTAGAACCAGAAGTCCATTTGGGGCGTGTGACCTATCGTTGGAAAGCCCTTCAAGTCTAGTTTCCAAACCAACTAGAATTTCTTGATTCTAAGAAGCACATCAAAAGTTATGATAATAAGAGTATACATGACTCCTTTTTCACATTTCTTCTAATGATTTTCCGCTTCGTTTTCGCTCAAACTCGTACTAAGACGTATCCATACTATCCTTATGCATCGTAGCTTATTTCCAAGTGCTCCTAATCCTCAAGCTCAGCTAAATATACTCCAAATACGTTCTCATTACCTGAAATTCATCAAAAACAAGAAAACATACCGAATAGGAGTAGAATAACATAACTTAAGAATATGATGCAATAATGAACCTAAATATGAATATAAATGCTCTAAAATGCAACCTAAATGCACATTAAAACTATATATAAATATGATTTATCAAACTCCCCCAAGCTAAACCATTGCTTGTCCCCAAGCAATAAGACATAGACATGGAAAAAGTAAGACAACCTACAATATAGGACTAAAACAGGGCTAAACACTCAACTGAAAACACAAGAGATATAATCACTACACAAACCAAGCATCGAAACAATCTCGAACAAAGCCGCATAGCATGTCATGTATCACAATCAACTCTCCAATCATACCACATACCATCTCTCCCAAGCTGGATTTAACCAAACCTGACATACCTCACTATCTTGCCTGCTGATTGGGGGCCTGGATGTGCACTATGTTATGAAATCAGCCAAGGCCCGGGCTTTGATCGCCCTTCTGGGCTCATATTCCAACCCAAAGTCAGCCAGCTGATCCGCCCAATCGGTCATCCGACTAGAGTGGTTCCTGCTTTCAATGAGCTTCCTGAGCGGCTGGCTAGTGAGGACCTTAATAGGATGGGCATGGAAGTAGGGTTTGAGCTTCCGACTAGCCATTACTAAGGCAAAAACCATTTTTTCCACTTCGCTGTATTTGGCCTCTGCTCCTCGAAAGGCGTGGCTTATGAAGTAGACTGGGTGTTGTTTTTCTTCTCTTTCGGCTATCAAAACAGCGCTGAGCGCGTATTCCGAAATAGCCAAATAAATGAACAGTGTTTCCCCCGGTAAGGGGGAGATTAATTTTGGGAGGGTTAGGAGATGTTCTTTTAGGTCGGTGAAGGCTTGTTCGGCTTCATCATCCCAAGTAAACTCTTTTCTCTTCAGAGTTTTGAAGAAATGCAAGCTCTTATCCGCTGAGCGGGATAGGAAGCGACCGAGGGCCGCCAGACAGCCGGTTAGGCGTTGTACCTCTCTTACATTCCGAGGAGACTTCATCTCTATTACCGCTTTGATTTTGTCGGGGTTTGCTTCGATTCCCCTTTCATCAACCAGGAATCAGAGGCACTTACCCCCTTTTACCCCAAAGACGCACTGTAACACCCCGACCCATACGGAGTCGAGTATATTGTCACCAATGCGCATCCAGGGCCAACAACTGTCCTCAATAACCAACACAAATTCTTCCGGCACATTTTGTCCTTACTCATGCGCACCTTGAGAAACGTCCCAGGAGGTCACCCATCCCTGGACTACTCCCAGCCAAGCACGCTTAACTGTGGAGTAACTAAGGAAATAAGCTCCCTAAAAGAAAGATGCATCTTGTTGGAATGAGTAGCCTGCTAAATCCCTTTAAAGCAATCATGAGGGGTATTACATACACCCCCACTTGAGAACAGCAACGCCCTCGTTGCGCCTGAGGACTCCACATATTCGGCATACGGCATGTGGGTCGCCCCAGCCTGAAGACTGATTGCCGGAGAAAGAAAAAAAAAACTATTCACAAAAAGAATGAAAGGAAAAAAATATATACAGTTTAGTATCACCAACAATAAAAACAAAATAAAACAATACCGTCTCCCAAGAACGGCGCCAAAATTTGATAGGTCAGTCGTACACCGTCAAAAATAATTCTCGCAAAACCTTCTAACAATGTAGTAGGGTAAGTAGGGTCGAATCCACAGAGAGATGGTTGTTTTAATCTAGCTTCTAATGCATGGAGAAACTAAACAAGAACATGAATAATGAATTAAAGTTCTAAACTAATCAAACTACGAAAATCAAGCTAAAAAGGATCTAGGGCATTGGTTCACCATGTTCATAACTATAATCTATCAAAATATCATCAATGATTCAATTAATCAGATATCTAGAGCACATGTTAATCCTACGGTCGGGCCTTAACGCTCTCAAATCAACATATGCTAGTACGGTCGCTCAACATAATCAGATTTGCTAAGTGTAGGTAAGCCTCTAAAGAGTACTATCTCTCGATCTATGACTCGATATTAGCAATATTTAATCAGACAATTGATCAGATTGCAAGATTAACAATAAAAACACTAATCAATTAGAGATATCAATAACTAATCAAACCATTAATAAATATCAATCAAGAATCATAGCATATAAACATGGATTCCCAAACCCTAGAATATAAACTACTCAATCATGAAATAAATAAAGAAATTTAAATCTACAAAGAAAAGCATGATCAAAGAAATCAATGAAAGAAAAGAGATGAAAATTATAAACTCATGAATTAATGAAGAAAAGAGAAACTAAGGTTTGCCATGAAAAACTAGAGAGAAAATGAAGAAGGAAACTAAAGCTAAACCTAAGAATACAAAATATAATGTCAGAAAAGAGAGAGAGTCCTTTTGGGGAGAGAGAGAAGACCTATTTATAGTTTTTACAAAACCGGCTAAAAAAGGCAAATAAACCCGTCTCGAGAAACCGCCCTGGGTTGGCCGAGGCGAAATCCGCCCGGTCGGGCGACAGTGATTGAGGAGCTACGACAGAACAGCAAATCCGCCCGGTCGGGCGCGCAAGCGATTTTGGCTCCTTTCTCGCCCGGTTGACCGGGCTAACATGCCTGAAAATTTCATTTCGCCCGGTCGACCGGGCGGGAAAACAGTGATTTTTGCGTCAACTTGCGAAGGCTGTATCTCTCGAACCAGAAGTCCATTTGGGGCGTGTGACCTATCGTTGGAAAGCCCTTCAAGTCTAGTTTCCAACCCAACTGGAATTTCTTGATTCGGAGAAGCACATCAAAAGTTATGATCAGAAGAGTATACATGACTCCTTTTTCACATTTCTTCTAATGATTTTCCGCTTCGTTTTCGCTCAAACTCGTACTAAGACGTATCCATACTATCCTTATGCATCGTAGCTTATTTCCAAGTGCTCCTATCCTCAAGCTCAGCTAAATATACTCCAAATACGTTCTCATTACCTGAAATTCATCAAAAACAAGAAAACATACCGAATAGGAGTAGAATAACATAACTTAAGAATATGATGCAATAATGAACCTAAATATGAACCTAAATGCTCTAAAATGCAACCTAAATGCACCTTAAAACTATATATAAATATGAGTTATCAAACTCCTCCAAGCTAAACCATTGCTTGTCCTCAAGCAATAAGACATAAACATTGGAAAAGAAAGACGACCTACAATATAGGACTACAATAGGGCTAAACACTCAACTGAAAACACAAGAGATATAATCACTACACAAACCAAGTATCGAAACAATCTCGAAGAAAGCCGCATAGCATGTCATGTATCGCAATCGACTCTCCAATCATACCACATACCATCTCTTCCAAGCTGGATTTAACAAAACCTGACAGACCTCACTATAGTTATGTGGACTCAAATCTCTCATGTGTTTAAGGCATAAATGATGACACTCAACCTAATCAAGTCGACTCAGATGAAGCAAATACTCTTTGACTTTGACTTTTTGACTCACTTAATACTCAATAATACAATACACAATGATCAAAAGGACTTTTAAGGGTTGTAATGGGGCTGAAGTTAAAGGTATGGAAAATAATTTGGGAATTGTGGTGGAAAAACCAAGAAGGGGGAGCATCATATAACTGAAAACATGACCAAGAAAGATCACAACAACTCCACGCAACAACCAGCAATCTCCAAATATAATCAACAACCTTATTCACTCAAGTAATTCAATCATAACCCTTTTTATTTCACTTTATTCACAACTTTTTTTTCACTTCTTTTTCATTTTATTTTTCACTTTTTTTTTTCTCGAACTTACAATTCAATTTCAAAGCTCACTAAACATACTTTTCCATCCTTCTAAACCACAAATAGAGCATTTCAATTCAATACAAACCAAACCAAACTAATACGCGCTCCCCCAAGCTAGGCTTAGGACAAATATCAAATGAGGCCAATGGCTTCTAATGTAGGTAGCAATCAAACATAGTCAGAAAGGCTCAGCGGGGCTAGAGGAAGGAAAATATGAAAACAAGAGTAACTCTGGAGCTAAGATCATGAAATAAAACGCCTCAATCGTATCAAAATGTATGCACTATCAAATATCAAAGAGTACCAAGTCAAAATCAAGATCAATGCGACAACTAAGGAACTAATCACACATGAAAGAACATAACTGACACAGATACGTCAGTTTATAGGCACAAAAGCTCACTTAGCTTAAGGTGTTTGCACAATAAAGTTAAATCGAACCAGAAAGAGATCAATCAATCTTACCACAAACAATCAATTGCGAAACAATCGTGCTATAAAGTATCATGCTCAAGATGAATGACGCTTAGGAAATGTAGTAAAATATCATCAAAGTTCTCAAAGAGTGCCAGCAATAGTCCTATAGATGCAACTAAAATGAGATGAAGTCTAATATGAAATGAAATATGCTAATGCAACTAAGAAAGCAGTACAATGTTTTTGGTCACACGTAAACTCCCACTCCTAGTGAGCGGTACAAACCGTGCAACATCCTATGAAAGCAATGAAAAAACTACTCTAAATGCAACTAACATGCGCTAAGTAATGATGACAAACATCCTCCCCCAAGCTAAATGACACATTGTCCTCAATGTGAACAAAGAGGAATTAAATGAGGGAGAGGTACAACTTACAAAAGGGGTAGGTAATCAAAGGGAGTGTCAAAAAAACATCGACACCTCCACCACAATCGATAGTTGTAATGAGGCAATGAACTTAGCCAAAAAAAATTGGCTATGCTTGCACCTAGCAAAAGACTTCATCACACATTAGCAAAGTTAGTCAAACCAAAAAAAAAATAAAAAAAATAAAATAAATAAAAATAAAATAAAATAAAAATAAAAAATGAACAAAGTCGGGTTGCCTCCCGATAAGCGCTGATTTAAGGTCTTGCATGACCGTTTAAGATTAGTAGATCACTCATAATAGTTCAACGCTCTAAGAAGCTTATCATATGTTCCTGCAAACATCTCATAGCATATTATATAAGAGTGGAAAGGAAAAATGAAAAAAATTAGTACTAAAATATTACTAAAACTACCAAAAGAAAAATCAAAGGAAAAATTATATTTACAAGAAGAAGAAAAAGAAAAATCGTTAGTCATTTTACAGGACTCAAAAGAAGGAAAAGAAACCAATTGTACATTATTTACATTATCATGAGAGTCATTCAAAAGGGGAGAAAGAAGGAACGATGGAGGATATAATAAAGGGGAAGAAGAAAAAAGATCAAGTTTTTTAGAGAAGGGAACATGAGACTCAAAAACAGTATCAGATGGAACCGACAAAGACTCATGTATTATCTCACTCTCAACTTTAGACTCATATGCAGATGAAAAGTTTATAGAAGAAGTGTGAGACACTTCACTCTCAACTAAGGATTCGTCGACATAGAGACACTCACTACCAACTTCACCAATTACACCCTTACCTTCTACCAAACTATCATGAGTCATATCAACGCCTTTCTCCTTCGGAGTATAATTCTCAACACCAAAATCATCATCATCAAGTATAACCTGTTGATTAGTAGATTGTTGCACAACAAGTAATTCAATAGATTTCGCTATGTTTTGATAATCATGAGCTAATTCTTTTAAATCTTCATGCTGTTTAACCATATACTCTTTCAACATGTTAAATAGTTCCTGACGCTTTGACGTTTCGGGTTGAAAATAATTATTCACTTCAGGTTGATAACATTGAGTATAATCAGGCACATAAGACTCATTAGGGTAATGTGAATATTCATAGGCATTCATGCTTAGATTTTGTGAATTTTGACAATCACATGATGCATCATAAACATAATCATTCACATTATTATACCCAAAATAATCATATTGCCCTTGATAATTCGAAAAAACATCCCCCTCTGAACTAAAATTATACGACTCCATAACACACTAAAACAGAGAGGAAAACAAAGAAAAAAAAAACTATTCACAAAAAGAATGAAAGGAAAAAAATATATACAGTTTAGTATCACCAACAATAAAAACAAAATAAAACAATACCGTCTCCCCCAAGAAACGGCGCCAAAATTTGATAGGTCGTCGTACACCTGTCAAAAATAATTCCTGCAAAACCTTCTAACAATGTAGTAGGGTAAGTAGGGTCGAATCCACAGAGAGATGGTTGTTTTAATCTAGCTTCTAATGCATGGAGAAACTAAAAAAGATCAGGAATAATATATATTTCTAAACTAATCAAACTACGAAAATCAAGCTAAAAAGGATCTAGGGCAATGGTTCACCATGTTCATAACTATAATCTATCAAAATATCATCAATGATTCAATTAATCAGATATCTAGAGCACATGTTAATCCTACGGTCGGGCCTTAACGCTCTCAAATCAACATATGCTAGTACGGTCGCTCAACATAATCGTATTTGCTAAGTGTAGGTAAGCCTCTAAAGAGTACTATCTCTCGATCTATGACTCGATATTAGCAATATTTAATCAGACAATTGATCAGATTGCAAGATTAACAATAAAAACACTAATCAATTAGAGATATCAATAACTAATCAAACCATTAATAAATATCAATCAAGAATCATAGCATATAAACATGGATTCCCAAACCCTAGAATATAAACTACTCAATCATGAAATAAATAAAGAAATTTAAATCTACAAAGAAAAGCATGATCAAAGAAATCAATGAAAGAAAAGAGATGGAAATTATAAACTCATGAATTAATGAAGAAAAGAGAAACTAAGGTTTGCCATGAAAAACTAGAGAGAAAATGAAGAAGGAAACTAAAGCTAAACCTAAGAATACAAAATATAATGTCAAAAAAGAGAGAGAGTCCTTTTGGGGAGAGAGAGAAGACCTATTTATAGTTTTTACAAAACCGGCTAAAAAAGGCAAATAAACCCGTCTCGAGAAACCGCCCTGGGTGGCCATGGCGAAATCCGCCTTGGCGGGCGACAGTGATTGAGGAGCTACGACAGAACAGCAAATCCGCCCGGTCGGGCGCGCAAGCGATTTTGGCTCCTTTCTCGCCCGGTTGACCGGGCTAACATGCCTGAAAATTTCATTTCGCCCGGTCGACCGGGCGGGAAAACAGTGATTTTTGCGTCAACTTGCGAAGGCTGTATCTCTCGAACCAGAAGTCCATTTGGGGCGTGTGACCTATCGTTGGAAAGCCCTTCAAGTCTAGTTTCCAACCCAACTGGAATTTCTTGATTCGGAGAAGCACATCAAAAGTTATGATCAGAAGAGTATACATGACTCCTTTTTCACATTTCTTCTAATGATTTTCCGCTTCGTTTTCGCTCAAACTCGTACTAAGACGTATCCATACTATCCTTATGCATCGTAGCTTATTTCCAAGTGCTCCTATCCTCAAGCTCAGCTAAATATACTCCAAATACGTTCTCATTACCTGAAATTCATCAAAAACAAGAAAACATACCGAATAGGAGTAGAATAACATAACTTAAGAATATGATGCAATAATGAACCTAAATATGAACCTAAATGCTCTAAAATGCAACCTAAATGCACCTTAAAACTATATATAAATATGACTTATCACTTAACTGTGGAGTAACTAAGGAAATAAGCTCCCTAAAAGAAAGATGCATCTTGTTGGAATGAGTAGCCTGCCAAATCCCTTTAAAGCAATCATGAGGGGTATTACACGCACTTCCTCGGGTTTAACATCATGCGGAAGCGCCTCAATGTCCCAAGGGTCTCTCTTAAATCTGAAGAGTGATTGCCCTGGTCCTTGCTTTTGACGATCATGTCGTCCACATATACCTCTATATTCCGACCAAGTTGGTCGCTAAAGATTTTATGTTAGAACATTTATAGTTAAATGTGTTCGTTGTTAATATGTGATGTTTGCGTTTCGATGTTGTGGTGTAATGAAACGTAGTTAGTTAGAAGGAAATAACGAAAAGGCATGAAGAGCGCTCGCTCTACGGGAGCGTCCGCACAAAGTAGGAAGGAACATGTAGAAAATGTTCCAGCAGGCTAGGAGCGCCCGCTCCTCCTTGGAGCGCCCGCTCCACTGAGGAGCGCCGGCTCCTCTTCGTCAGTTTTCTGACGAATCAATTCGTTTTGCGAATTGGTGCTTGTCTTTTCGTCTGAATGGTTGCATGCTTTCAGGCTTTTCTTCTGTAAATCTTCCAAGGTATATAAAGGAAGATATCACATATTGGGAAGATTAGATTCATTCACAAACTTGCCTTAGGAGATTCATTTCTAGATTTCTCTCCTTGTTCAAAGTGAAACACAACCTTCAAACACATTGTAGTGAATGTAGTTTGTCATCAACCAAACTTCATTGAACCTTCTTCGTATCTCACAGGAGTTTACCGTGAACCTTGTTGATCATAGTGGGTCGGTAAAATTCTTGTAGGAAAGCGTATATTTACGTGCTTGGAAGTACCATCCGGTTTCCCACAAGTTCCTCATACACTATACACCTATAACAATCTACAAGAATTTTAACTTAGTGATGGCTTCCTTGAAAGAGATGACTACGAATTTCCAGAAATTGGAAAAGTTTGAAGGCATTGGATATCGCCGTTGGCAAAAGAAGATGCATTTTCTGTTGACCACATTGAATGTGGTGTATGTTCTTAGCACCCCCATGCCACCATTGCCGGAAGAAGGCAAAACCGAAACCCCGGAGCAAACTCGTGCAAGAACTAAGTGGGAGAATGATGATTACATTTGCCGGGGCCATATCTTGAACGCGATGTCGGACACCTTGTTCGATCTTTACCAATATGTTGAGAGCGCCAAGGAACTTTGGGATGCTCTTGAGGCAAAGTACATCGCGGAGGACGCATCAAGTAAGAAATTTTTAGTTAGCAATTTTAATTCTTACAAAATGATTGATGGTCGTTCCGTTATGGAACAATTTCATGAGGTTCAACATATGTTGAATCAAATTAGACAACAAGGAATGGTGATGGATGAATCCTTCTCGGTTGCATCCATCATAGACAAATTACCCCCATCTTGGAAGGACACTAGGAATTCTTTGAAACATAAGAAGGAGACTATGTCCTTGGTAGATTTGGGTGCCCATCTCCGCATTGAGGAGGGCATCCGGTCTCAAGATGTCTCGAAGGACCCAAAAAGTGGTTCGGTTTCTTGTATCAATATGATGGAAGAAGGGCAATCAAGTGGGACTAAAAAGTCCAAGAAACGCCCATGGAAGTCCAACAAAAATCACCCCGGGAATGATAAGAAAAAGGGCAAGGCTTTGTCTTGTTGGGGGTGTGGTGGTTCTCACATGAAGAGGAATTGTCCCTCTTTGGCTAAGAAGAACAAGGATCAACCTAAGGTTGATCCCCATCAAGGCCGGTTGCACATGATGTTTCTTTAAATGAAGAAATGAATTTTATTGCAATGATTTACGAAATCAATGTGGTGCGGGATGATGATTCTTGGTGGGTGGACTCGGGGGCATCAAGACATGTGTGTAAAGACCGTCATTTTTTCAAAACTTATCAAGCTTTGGATGATGGACCGGTCTTATACATGGGAAATGACTCTACGGTAAAGGCAAAAGGAATAGGCCAAGTGGAGTTGCTCCTCACTTCCGGGAAGACTTTGACTTTGAGAGAAGTTGTGTATGTACCCGGAGTTAGGAAAAACTTGATGTCCCGGAGGTTTACTAAATAAGTACGGCTTCAAAATGGTGTTTGAGGCCGATAAGTTTATTTTAAGTAAGGGTGGTGTATTTGTAGGACAAGGATACTTTTGTAATAATATGTTTAAACTTTCAATTGATTATAAAAGTGTGAATTCTATTTACATGGTGGATGTTTCTTCTCTATGGCACAATCGTTTATGTCATGTTAATTATCGTAGATTATATGATATGTTTAAAGATGGTTTGATTCCTAAAGTTGACATGAATGTAGAGAAGTGTAAAACATGCATGTTAAACAAAATTACAAGAAATCCTTTTCCTAGTGTTCAAAGGCAATCAAACAAGCTAGAATTGGTGCATAGTGATTTGTGTGATTTTCATAGCACACCATCTTTGGGAAATAAGAAGTATTTAATAACTTTCATTGATGATTTTTCTCGATATTGTTATGTGTACTTGTTGTTTTCTAAAGATGAGGCACTTGATAAGTTTAAGATTTATAAGACCGAAGTTGAATTACAATCTAATTTGTTGCTTAAGCGATTTCGGACTGATAAGGGTGGGGAATATTATGATCCTACTTATTTTTCATCTATTGGAGTCATTCATGAAACAACCGCTCCGTACTCACCACAACAAAATGGGATTGCGGAACGGAAAAATAGGACCTTAAAGGAAATGGTTAATTCCATGCTATCTAACTCGGGTTTGAGTAACGGGTTTTGGGGTGAAGCCATGCTAACGGCTTGCTATATCTTGAATAGGGTTCCAAATAAAAGGAACAAGGTTACCCCATATGAACTTTGGTTTGGTAGGAGGCCTAATCTCAATTACCTTCGGGTTTGGGGTTGTAGGGCTATTGTAAGGTTACCGGAACCAAAAAGGAAAGCCTTGGGTGAGAAGGGAATTGATTGCATATTCATAGGTTATGCGGAGCATAGTAAATCCTATAAGTTTTATGTCTTAGAGCATAATGATTTTGTCTCAATACACTCGGTGATTGAGTCAAGGGATGCAATCTTTGATGAGAATCGTTTTTCATCAATTCCTAGACCAAGGGACTTACCAAGCTCTAGTTCAACCGTTGATATTGATCTTTCTCGTACATCAAATCCTATTACTTCAAATGAAGTTGTTGATGCTAGTGAAGATCATGAAGCTCCTTCTATTCCTGAAATTAGGAAAAGTAAAAGAGCAAGGAAAGAGAAAGACTTTGGCCCGGATTTCCAACTTTACTTAGTGGAAGGATCAAGGGAATCTCTTTGTTCTCAAACACTTTATTGTTTTAGTGTTGAGGAGGATCCTAGGACGTATAGTGAGGCTATGAAGTCTCATGATTCGGCTTTTTGAAAGAGGCCGTGAATGATGAAATGGACTCAATAATGGGGAATAATACATGGGTTTTGGCTAATTTACCGCCCGGTTGGACACCACTCGGTTGTAAGTGGATTTTCAAAAGGAAAATGAGAATCGATGGAACCGTTGAAAAGTATAAGGCAAGACTTGTAGTCCAAGGCTTTAAACAAACTTACGGTGTCGATTACTTTGATACATATGCTCCGGTGGCAAGAATTACCACCATTAGGTTGTTAATGGCCTTAGCGGCCATTCATAATCTAGTAATTCACCAAATGGATGTCAAAACAACATTCCTTAATGGTGAATTGGAGGAGGAAGTGTATATGAAACAACCGGAGGGCTTTGTTGTCCAAGGACAAGAAAAGAAGGTGTGTAAGCTTATTAAATCTTTGTATGGACTTAAACAGGCACCAAAACAATGGCATCAAAAGTTTGATGATGTTGTCTTGGCTAACGGTTTTAAAATAAATCAATCCGATAAGTGTGTATATAGCAAATTTGATAATAATGGTAAAGGTGTTATGATTTGTCTATATGTGGATGACATGCTTATCTTTGGGACTGATTTGGAGCAAGTCATTAAGACTAAGGAATTTCTCTCTTCAAGTTTCTCCATGAAAGATATGGGAGAAGCGGATGTTATTCTTGGGATTAGAATAAGGAGAGAGAATGGCTCAATTTCTTTGTCACAATCTCATTATCTTGAGAAGGTGATTGAGAGGTTTAATGGATCAAAGAGTGCTCCATGTGCTACTCCGATGGAACCAAACACTAAGTTGGTTCGGAATAGTGGTAATCCAGTCTCAATTGGATTATGCTAGTTTAATTGGATGCTTGATGTATGCTATGACTAGTACTCGGCCGGATATAGCATTCGCGATTGGCAAGCTAAGTAGGTATACTAGTAATCCTAGTATGGAACATTGGCAAGCCTTAAGGCGAGTATTGAGATACTTGAATAAAACTATTCATTTTAGTTTGACATTCAAGGGAGATCCTTCGGTGTTAGAAGGTTACTCGGATGCTAGTTGGATAACCAACAAGGAAGACTACTCGTCTACTAGTGGTTGGGTGTTTCTTCTTGGAGGAGGTGCCATATCTTGGGCATCTAAGAAGCAAACATGTATTACCGATTCAACTATGGCACCGGAATTCATAGCATTAGCCTCGGCTTGTAAGGAGGCGGAATGGCTAAGGAATTTGGTAAGTGAGGTGGATCTATGGCCTAAACCCATGTCTCCTATTGCAATTCATTGTGATAGTGCTTCCACCATTTCAAAGGCTTATAGCCAAGTGTATAACGGCAAATCTCGACACATTGGTGTGAGGCACGCTTATGTGCGTGAGATGATCCATGATGGAGTCGTTACTATTGATTTTGTACGGTCTAATGTGAACCTAGCGGATCCGTTCACTAAACCATTGCCAAGGGAAATGATGTACAAAACGTCAAAAGGGATGGGAATGAAGCCCATGCATAAGTCACAAGTGGAGAAAACTCAATTCACGTCTTGTACAACGCAAGATCTTGAATTCAACGAGGATCAAACTTGATTTGTGGCTTGTAGCACTCAAAGAGTTACATCCCAAGGTGGGTGCTTGTTTCTACAATGTTTTAGGATGATTTTAATATCTTAATAAACCTTTGACTAGTTGCTCATGTTGTAGGAGCATGTTCATTAAGGTTTACCTATGTGAGTAAGAAGTTTGGCCGCTTCACCAAGTTCGGGGCTTGACTTGGAACACTCATGAATCGGATATGAACTCAAGGCCTTCAAAGGAGTTGTTATTTACATGTGTGTTTGTGTAAGCTTGTGTGTGTAGCTTCTTCAATATTTCGTATGATTGGGTGATTCAATGCTTAGTCAATCACTTCAATCGAAAGCTTGTAAAGAATCCTATACTAAGTGGAAATTCAATCTTAAAGATATTTTCATTTATGCATAAGTTTAGTTGTTTTATCTTGTTTGCAAGTGAACGGACTTCAAAGCATTTATACTATAAATGGAGGAGGATTGTTAGAACATTTATAGTTAAATGTGTTCGTTGTTAATATGTGATGTTTGCGTTTCGATGTTGTGGTGTAATGAAACGTAGTTAGTTAGAAGGAAATAACGAAAAGGCATGAAGAGCGCTCGCTCTACGGGAGCGTCCGCACAAAGTAGGCAGGAACATGTAGAAAATGTTCCAGCAGGCTAGGAGCGCCCGCTCCTCCTTGGAGCGCCCGCTCCACTGAGGAGCGCCCGCTCCCATCAGGAGCGCCGGCTCCTCTTCGTCAGTTTTCTGACGAATCAATTCGTTTTGCGAATTGGTGCTTGTCTTTTCGTCTGAATGGTTGCATGCTTTCAGGCTTTTCTTCTGTAAATCTTCCAAGGTATATAAAGGAAGATATCACATATTGGGAAGATTAGATTCATTCACAAACTTGCCTTAGGAGATTCATTTCTAGATTTCTCTCCTTGTTCAAAGTGAAACACAACCTTCAAACACATTGTAGTGAATGTAGTTTGTCATCAACCAAACTTCATTGAACCTTCTTCGTATCTCACAGGAGTTTATCGTGAACCTTGTTGATCATAGTGGGTCGGTAAAATTCTTGTAGGAAAGCGTATATTTACGTGCTTGGAAGTACCATCCGGTTTCCCACAAGTTCCTCATACACTATACACCTATAACATTTTATTGACGGTGCGCTGATATGTTGCCCTTGCATTTTTGAGCCCGAAGGGCATCATTTTATAGCAATACACTCCCTGGTTGGTGATGAACGCGGTGTGGACTCGATCCTGCTCAGCCATCGGGATTTGGTGGTACCCCGCATTTGCGTCCATGAAGCTTAGAAGGGCGTGACCTGCAGTTGAGTCGACCAGCCTATCAATCTTGGGTAGAGGGTGGTTATCTTTTGGGCAGGCCTTATTTAGGTCTGTAAAATCCACACACATTTTCCACGCCCCACTCGACTTCTTGACTAGGACAACATTGGCCAGCCATTCCGAGTACTGACATTCTTCGATGAACCCTGCTTCGAGCAATTTCTTCTGCCGCTGCTGCGGCGTTCCTTTCGGGGCCTTGATGCCTCAACTTTTGTTTGATCGGTTTGAACCCCTCTTTGATGTTTAGCTCGTGGCACATCACTTCAGGGTCGAGCCCGGGCATTTCATTGGCTTCGTAGGCAAATACGTCTCTGTATTCTGTTAGAACTTGAATGATCTCCCTTCTTGTTTGAGGATCCATGACCTTGCCTACTCTCAGAGTCCGACCATGTTTCTCATCAATGATGACTTCTTCGTCCTCCTCGGCTGGCTGGGGGCGCTCGTATTGTTTGGGATTTTCGGTATTGTAAACCCCGAGGCCACCTGAGGGCTGACCATCTTCTCGCTTTCTTTTCTTCGAGTCCTCTTGGACGTCGATCTTGCTTTTCAAGCTGTTCACATAGCATTCTCTAGCTGCCTGCTGATCCCCTTGGATCTTTCCGACTTTACCCTCGTCGGTTTCAAACTGCATAAGAAGCTGATAAATGGAAATTGCTGCCTTGACCTTGTTCAGAGTTGGTCTTCCCATTATGATGTTATATGGCAGAGGGATGTCTACCACTAGGAAGTCAATCGGTAGGCTTCTTCCTTTGCCCTTCTCTCCTATCCGAGTAGGCAACTTTATAGATCCGACAGGGTGTACCGAGTTTCCCCCGAAGCCTATGAGTGGCTGATTGAGTGGGATTACATCCCTTTCAGTGTATTTCAATTTTTTGAGGCACTCTAGCGTGATTATATCAGCTGAGGATCCACTATCCACTAGCGCCCGTTTGACTCTGGTGTTGGCCACTTCTAGCTCGATGACCAAGGGGTCGTCGTGGGGCGTGTGTAGTGGCCGACTGGATTCCCCAAATGTCATTATAGGGCAGTCGGGTCGGGGGTGGTTGACATCGAGTACCTGATGCTTTAGACTTTGGAGTGGATCTTACTGAGTGGTGGCGAAGCGACTTTGATTGTAACTTCCCCACAGACGGCGCCAAACTGTTTCTGCTAAGAAATTAAGGGTTGTGATTGGTTGAGATATGTGATGTGGGCCCCAAGAGCGATCGCCTGAACTCCGATATCCGTGTGCCGGAATCCTGCAAAACAAGGTTAGACTACCCCGGGGGTGGTTTCGGGATTGCCCTTCCGACGCTCAAGTCAGATGTGATTGAGGTAGAGAGAGAAGTAAAGTCTAGAGAGAGATGCTCTAGTTTGTTAGGTGAGAATTCAATACCTGTTCATTGATGAGGCAGTTGGTTTTTATAGTGTTGGGGATTTCCCAGACAGGAAACATTGTTCAGATGGGCCTTTTAGGGACCAATGGGCATGTTACCTTTTCAGGCAATGATTATTTCACCCCTTTAGAGGTTTCCCCAATGCTGGTGATTAGGTCAACTTTCAGGTAGGACCCACAGCTGCCACCTGTCCCGTACCTTAGGAGACTTTCATGCTCCTTATTGGGCTGCTGATTAAATGAGCCCAAACAGTTGACAATATGAAGATACTTGTAAAGATGAATTTAAGAAGATCTTACATAAGTATGTGTTTTTCCATATGTATTCATAATACAAGAGGGTTATGGTAGAGAATGTGAGTAGTATCAAAAGTTAATATAGTTAAACTTATTACTAAACGGAGGTACTATATTAGAAGACATTTTGGAGCATGCCCCAGCCCAGTCATAAATTTTCTAGCTATAGCAAATGCTCATGAGTTATGGAAAACATGTTATGCTTCAATTCATCACAATATATATCCCATTAGAGTTTGTCATGATAATAAGTTACGGGATAAGAAATCAAATTTGTGCACAGGCAATATTATAATGTCAAGATATCTATCACGTAGCACCTCCCTACATTCATTAGGTTAATATATTAAATCATTAAACTTTCTGAAGAAAGCTAAAATCATCAAAATTTAAACTCATCTGAAAAATGAAAGTTCTATCATTTTAACTCAATATTATTATTTAATTCTCCATCAATTAGAACATAAACTGTAAGCTCTAATTATAGGGGGAATAAGTAGTATATGAAAAAATTTAAAAATTATAGGGGGAACTGTAAATTGTAAGCTCGGGCCAACTACTAGTGTATTTTGTGTATATGTAAGGTAGGCATGTAGGACACTAGTAACAACGCTTTAGTGGTATCTTCTCCACCTTCCTTATACTTCCTCCGTTTCTTATTGATCTTCCTAATTGGAATCTTAACACTATTTAGGGTTGCATAGATTATTCTAATTTTTTTCAATATATACGAAAAATTATAGTCATATGGGGTTTTATTTGATTAGTCAAAATAATTATCTTAATAATATCAAATCTTTATTATTTTTACTAATACGTAATTATATCATTAATAGTCAAAGATGTGCATTGATAAATATAAAAGTCAAACTAGAAACATCAATAAGGAAAGGAGGGAATATGAAATAGGAAGCCTTGGGTTTAATCTCAAGTAAGAGCATATTATTTGTTTTTGGGAGATTTAAGTGGGTTTGAAATTCATCTGAATTGGGTCTTGGGAGTCTTTCGACTCTAGGGCCAAGGCCTAGGCCCACTGCATAACCAAAGAAAAAAACAATGGGGTCCGTTTATCCTTACTGGGCCTGGGGTAATGAGAGTTATTGAGGAGCAGTAATGTAATTGTACTCCCTCCGGTCTTTATTAGTTTACCCGTATTCCTTTTTAGGATGTCCCTTATTAGTTTACCTATTTCTTTTGTTTCTATATTTGGAATGGAACCACCAAATTTCCATCACACATACATTCAACTTTAATGAGAATGAGGGAGTGGAAGGGTGGTAAGCCCTTTCATCTTCCACCCACATGTTGTGGGTTCGATTCTCATCAGGGGGGTTTGCGGTAGGTTGTATTTAGGTGCCTTGTGAGAGGGTGCTAATGTAATTTATCTTACCAAAATTTAAAAATAAAAAATACATTCAACTTTAATATAAAATAATAGTTTATCTTTCTTTCTATGTTCTACAACATTATTTATCCTAAAACTCTGTGCAAAAAGAAACGGATAAACTAATAAAGACCGGAGGGAGTATATTGCAATGTCTTTATCTCTGACATTTTCTGGAAACTTCCCCTCTAATCCAACTTTTATAAGTACTTTATCTTAACATTCTTCTTCACCTCCTAATTATAGTATAATTCTTTCTTTCAGCAAGTTGTTATGCTTATCTTTATTCTAAAGAAGCTAAATTGGTATTTTTAGTATTCCGTGCTTGGTATTAGCCTATTACTATTTTACTACTCAACAAAAGAGTTTTAAGGTGTGAAAAATGAGTCGAAGGAGTAACACTTTGTTCAAGTCACTTGAAAATCTGAATTACACTAAACTAGTTGAATCTTTCCAGTCAAGTTCGATCAAAACCGAAATTTAAGTACAAAAATAAAACATCTGTTTCGACATAAATATCTATGGTCTAATTTGGTTTGATCTGATTTAACTACAATGAATTCTCCCTAATCATAAAAATTTCAAAAAAATTTAAACAGCTGTCCACAAAAAAGCTCCCTCTTTTTGTCAAAAATGAGAACCTACTAGCCAGTACTCACACAGTCTCTCCCACAGTCCCATAAAGCACTCATCTTTCCCTATAAACTCACTTCTCTCTCTTTTCTCTTTCCCAACACAAAACAAAAAGAGAGAAATTTCTTAAGAGTTCTCCAGAGAAAAAGAGAGAGAAAATCAAAATGGAGGGGAAAGAAGAGGATGTTAGACTAGGAGCAAACAAGTACTCAGAGAGACAACCACTAGGAACATCAGCTCAAACTAAAGACTACAAAGAGCCACCACCTGCACCTCTGCTTGAGCCAGGAGAGCTTCAATCATGGTCATTTTGGAGGGCTGGAATTGCTGAATTTATGGCCACATTTTTGTTCCTTTATATTACTGTTTTGACTGTTATGGGTGTTAAAAGAACACCCAATATGTGTGCTTCTGTTGGTATTCAGGGTATTGCTTGGGCTTTTGGTGGTATGATCTTTGCTCTCGTTTACTGCACTGCTGGTATTTCAGGTAAAAAAAATTAAACCTTCTTCTTTTTTGTGTGTGTTTGTTTTATTGTTTGGTAAAGATTAAAACTTGGGTTTTTTTTTTTTTGTATGTTTGTTTTTGTTTTTAGTTGTTTAGATCTTTTAATTGCTTGAGGGTTCTTCTGTTTTTGCTGGGATGTTCTTCCTGTTTTATGTCTTTAGGTTTTGGAGCTTTTAGCTTAGCTTAATGAAAAATATTTAGCTTTTGTTTGGGATGAAGGGTTATATTTTCATTTTTTGGGTTTATCTTAGATTTTAAGCTTATGGGTTGTCTTAGTTTTACAAAATAATGCTTTTGTCAAGGTTTAAAGCTCTACTTCTTACACAAAATTCAACCTTTTTGGATGAAGAAATTAATTTTCACTATTTTCTATGTAAGAAACTTTTTTTCTTTGAAATTCAAAGAATTATTATTTGAGAATCTTCAAAGAAATGTAATTTTTTTTTAATGTTTAAAGTTCATATTTGGTTCACGTCAAAAAAAAAATAAGTTCATATTTGGTAAATGTTTAAGCTGAAATAAAAGGTAATGTGTTTGTGAAATTGGACAGGTGGTCACATTAACCCAGCAGTAACCTTTGGTCTGCTCTTGGCAAGAAAATTGTCCTTAACAAGGGCAATCTTTTACATGATAATGCAATGCTTAGGAGCCATCTGTGGTGCTGGTGTGGTTAAGGGTTTCCAGCCATCTTTGTATGAGATGAACGGTGGTGGGGCCAATGTGGTTAACCATGGTTACAGTAAAGGTGATGGTCTTGGTGCTGAGATTGTGGGCACTTTTGTCCTTGTCTACACTGTGTTTTCTGCTACTGATGCCAAGAGGAGTGCTAGGGACTCCCATGTTCCTGTAAGCATCTCTTTCTCGCTTCTAAAACCCTACTTATTTGTAGTTTCCCTTATTGTTTTTGTGATTATTGAATATGTTTGTTGTATTGTTAGTGATTTTGTGCTGATCTAGTCCATGTTTTGTACTATCGAAGATTAGTGTTGTTATTGATTGAGGAGCACCGAACACCTTTAATGCACACATTATATGATGGAAGATAAACTATATCTAAGGTTACGGTTGAAAGAAACTATATTGGAGTACTTGGTAAATTTGTAGTGATGCATTTCTTTTTGGATTGTCACATGAGTGTACCAAATGCAATGTCCGGAATAAGGTTGTCTGTGTTTGAATTCTTGAACTATACTTAAGGTCGAGTGTCTTGGATGATGATCGTTGTGAGTTTCTGGATCATGGTAGGATGCCTTCAGCGATTGTCAGTATTAAGGGGAGAAAACAAGTATAAATGAGTAATAATTTGAGTCAATAAACTTTTCTATCCCTTGGCGTGGAACATTAAAGTATAAGGCTATAAGCTTTGCTCCTTTACTAAGTAATTAGAAGGAATGAGATTATCCATTTAAAGCAATGTAGGATCAATATTCTTGGTACTTTGTCAGTAATCATGGTCTCCATAGTCCATATAAGTGTCATCTTATGGAAGTTTCTTAAATCACAGTAATGGTTTTATGCTGTTGAAGTAGAAATTAACAAGACAACTCTTCTTATTATAATAACCTTCCTTCATATCTTAACAGTTAATATTCTGAGCTTCATTGTGTGGGTGTATATGGGACACTCACACTTTCTTAACAGGTGTTCACTGCTTTTAAAACAACTTAAATTTGGATTGTAGGAAAACGAATTATTGAATATAATGGAATCAAGATTGGTAGCTTAGGATTTGTCATGATTTATGATTAGTAAAACTAGATAGCGCTTGTGAAGTTTGGTCTGTAGACATTCATATTGGAACTCTTCTAAATATCATCTGCTTTTTAGAATGGGTTTGGTTTAACCTAATGAGATGTTTGAAGCAATTAGCTTGTGGTAACAAGTGTTTTTCTTAGGGAAAGATACCTAATGTTGTCAAACAAAGCCTTACCTAAAGTAATACTCTATTGGATTCCAGAATGTAAATATCTGGGCCACAAAATGTTAACGATTCGTATCCCCTCCCCCCCTCCCTGGTCTGACAAGATGATGGTACTTATATTTGTATTGTTGCGTAAATGCAGATCTTGGCACCACTGCCTATTGGATTTGCTGTGTTCTTGGTTCACTTGGCCACAATTCCCATCACAGGTACCGGCATCAACCCAGCGAGGAGTTTGGGTGCTGCCATTATCTTCAACGGGGACCAAGCTTGGGATCACCATGTATGTATTCTCATCCTATCATGTAATGTAATTTACAGTGCTGGAAAGACAAGTAAATGCTTAATATTGGAAATTTATTACCATGGACTCCTATCACTCTAGGCAAAATACTCGTACACTAATTACCCTACCTTTCGTTTGTGACAACTGACATCATATTATACCAATGAGCCATGAATGTAAACATCTTATCAACAAAGGTTGGCTCAATATTAGCTACGACTACGATACTCCGGACTTCACATTATAAGTGATAACTAATGGGTGATCTTTTTTCTCCTTGTGTATGTAGTGGATTTTCTGGGTTGGACCCTTCATTGGAGCTGCACTGGCTGCATTATACCACCAGATTGTGATCAGGGCTATTCCTTTCAAGTCCAGAGCTTGAAATTCGACGTTTGTTTGAAATTTTGATTGCCTGTTGCTGTTATGCTTCCGTTTCACGGACTTTCTCTTAGTCTATCTATTAATGAATTCTGAACGATGGTACTGTGAATATGTAAAACTAGATTTATTATGCTGAATTGATGGCATGAGCTTCTTTATTTGAAATTCTGTATGATTTCTGGGCGTGCTTCTTTGCGTTACAACTTATATGTACGATTTGTAAACTTGTAAGGCAGAAAAATTCGTCACATTAATCGAGGGATAAGTTCTAAACATGCAAGCCAATTCAAGGAGAGAAATTTAAGTTTTAGGGCAAGGAGAGATGTAGCGAGAAAAACTCAAGACAGTCATATGGCGTGGAACATTTATAGGATAAATGTGCTCAAAATTTTATAAGTAGTATTTTGTAAATTCTTTATTACAATAAACCTTATAAAATTGGGGCATTACTATTTACCGCCCGTATTTACTAAAAATCGTTCGTATTTTTTTCAAGGTTTTCCTAAACTACCCCTATGTATACTCACTCACTCTCACCTAACCCCAACCACCACCCACCCACCAAAGCAACCACCACCACCACCACCACTACCACTACCACTACCACGGCGTCAACCACCACCACACCGGCGACCACCACCACCACTCTCACCGAAAATCTTGCTACCATGGATATTTTCAAAAAAAAAAAAATTTTTTTTTCATAGTAACGGAATTTTCATCCGTTACCATGGTTTTTTCAAAAAAAAAAAATATTTTTACTTTTTTTGGAAAAACCCATGGTAACGGATGAAAATGCCGTTACCTCCATGGTAACGAATTTTCATCCGTTACCGTGCACCGGTGGCCGAGAGTTTTTTTTTAAAACTAACCACATTTCGTTCCGTGTGGTTGGCGGCATTGACGATTCTTCGTGGTGCTCCGTGGTGGCAAGTGGTCCGCGATGGTGGTAGTCGGTGGTGGTGGTGGTCAGTGGTGTTGGTGGTGGTGGTGGTCAGGTGGTGGTGGTCAGGGTGGTGGTGGTGGTGGTGGTGGTAGTGTGAGAGGTGAGAGAGTAAGAGTGGGGTAAAAGGGAGGGGTATGGGGGGCATTTTAAGGAAAAATACGGGCGATTTTTAGTAAATACGGACGATAAATAGCGATTGGGTAAAATTAGAGTACATTGTTAGAAAAATATCAGTCAATAGTTCAACTATATTTTTCACTTCTAAAAAACTAAAATTACATTGTTAGAAAAATATCAGTCAATAGTTCAACTATATTTTTCACTTCTAAAAAACAATTCACATAGTTAAAGTCACATGAGGCCTCAAAGTTTTTCCTTTTTTTTTTTTTTTTTTTTTTTGAGAGGAAGGCCGCAAAGTTTTTATATATTTCATCACATAATTAAAGTCTTGTGTTGCCTCAAAGTATAATACATTTCCCCACAAAAAGTCAAATGTGACTTTATTTTTTTTATTTTAAAAAAAGTTAGTAACTTTTGTTGTAGCAAATTACTTGTCACTTTAATATTAATTATATATTCGTACTTGTTATTAGAGGTGATCATAGAACTTTGAAAAATCGGCTTAAGGAATCTAGTTAGTCCATGCTTCGAAATGGTAAATGTTGGCAAGAATGAAGAAGGCCCAAATGGACCAAATTTGTTTGGGTAATTGGGTTATAAACTAAATTTGCATTGAGGATTATGTTTGTGCAAAAACAACTTGGCTATTTAGGCTGGTGCAGCCTGTCATGGTTTGTGTATTAATGTTCTATATATCAAATTTTCAATATCATAAAATAACAGCTTCTTAATACGTTTTTATAAATTTTTATAAATTTGATGTCATGATTTTTTTTTTTTGGACAACAGGGAAAATTTGCATTAATTAAAATCAGAAGTACACCCTAATGCTAATACAACCAAACATAAAACAAAGCAAAATGAAACTAGAGGAGCTTCATTTGCTCTTACATACTCTATGAAACAAAAACAAACTATTACAGAACCATACAACTTAGACTTAGCTAGTGGGAAGTGTCGCCCCCGCTCTTTTTCTCTCTCAAACCCTAGCCTCCCCTACACCTTTTTTCATTAATTTGGGGATGCCATGGATGATTTCATCCATGGTAAGCCCCTTTTCCCCTTTTATTTTCAGTTTTTAGTTCATTTTCTTGTTTTGTTTGATAAATTAGTCTCTCTTTATAAG
The DNA here is from genome assembly GCA_947646795.1 of Beta lomatogona. Lineage (NCBI taxonomy): Eukaryota > Viridiplantae > Streptophyta > Magnoliopsida > Caryophyllales > Amaranthaceae > Beta > Beta lomatogona. Next base: position 450,510 of record CANSNZ010001383.1, on the reverse strand, counting down.
ATCTTTTCAAACCTTGTTATGGGGTTTTTAATCTTTGTTTTGGAGATTTCCTTCTCCCCTATGGGAGTTGTGAGTATGTTTTTTTTTTTGTTTTTGGGAATGAGAAACTGTTCTCATTGGTTGAAGTTCGAGACTCAACATGAAGGTATTGGAATCTCGGATGCGGTCAACATGGCTCGATCAAGAATGTTCTTCCAAACTATGTCAGAATGATAGACTTCCTCATCAATAGCTGCTTGATTCAGCAAATACAAGGGGGTTGCGCTGTATTGCTCGATCTGATTCATTATAGTTTCTTCGAAGATAAATTTGATTTAGCCTTGTTTTATTGTATCTTGTTTTTCTTTAATACTTATTGTAGATGTCGTTTGGCCTTCAATTAATGAAATTTCTCTTTCAAAAAAAAAAAAAAAAAAAAAAACTTAGACTTAGCTCGGGTGATGGGAGGTGGGTTTGGGATAAAGGTTTTATTGAAGCAGAACTGATATGAGATGGAACTTGTTGAAAGACGACACCCAGACGATCTTCAGAAGTAGATTGCCGCAACTCAGCTAGTAGACCTCAATATCTACTAGCTAGCCACAAAATCCAAGGTCCTTGAAATTGAACACCTTCCTGGGATTCTATTGATGGAAGTAATCAAGAAGTCACCTCCTTTGGTGACTTCTGACCCTTTTGCAAGGGTAACCAGAGTTTAGTCTCACAAGACTAAAACTCAAAATGTGTGGAGGTCATAACTTGCTCCAAATTAAATTGGAGCCTCTCACAAGATGTATTTTTTAGGTGTGATGACTCTAAAGGTCATCACATGAACTTTTGGTTGAAGAAATTCACCCAATCTATGGATCCGAAGATCCTACCTTGCAATCTCGAACCTAGAAGATCTAACCACAAAAGGATTAAAGAGTAAACCTCCTCTCATCTTTGTTGCCCACCTATCAGTACTAACTAACACCCAAGCACACCCATACACCAAAAAACAAGGATAATTGGATCTGCGTACACCTAAGTTAAAACTTAAACCGATTACATCAACAAAACAAGCAAACCAAGCGAACACCCGAATCATAATACCACGCCGTCTACAGTACTACACCTTCAAAAACTGACAGTAACCTTCGCGAACCTAACTGATACTTCCAAGCCAACCGAATACAACAACCAACAGTAACAGGGAGTGGGGAAGGGAAACTACACTCTAAACTCAAGACGAAATCAGGGGAACGAGGAAAGGGATAGTAAAACTTAACCACTTTAACTAGAACTGGGGAACATGGAAGGGAAACTTATGACCTAAAACTACAATAACCAGTAATAGGGGAATGGGGAGAGGAACCTAAACCTAGAAAACTCAAAAGATAGCAGGAGGGGAAGCACGAAGGAAAACCCGAACACCAATCTTGAGAAACCGACTACAGGGAAGGACCAACGTGTATTCGACTATGGGGAAGGGGGAGGGGTTGACGCGGCTCTGGGGAAGGGGAGGGATTGACACAACGGCGGGGGGAGGGGAGGATGGGACGTGATTGTAGGGGAGGGGACGACGCGACAGGGGAGGGGGGATAGGGCCAACGCAACGCTGGGGAAGGGAGTGGTTGGCGCGACGCGGGGAAGGGGGATGGGTTAACACAACGGCGGGGAGGGGTTGTTGACGCAACATCGGGGGAGGGGAAGAGGTGACGCGACGGCGGGGGAAGGGAGGAAACGACGCGACGTGAGAACGAGTAAGGGACGAAATGACACTAAGGCCGAAGGAGGGGACCGACGCAGGCTCGGCTGGTGACCCTACGGCCACCGGCGAGCTGCGAGGCGGGGTGAGTGTTAAAGCTTTTTAGGGTTTGGTATTTGGGGGATGTCATGATTTTTTTAAGGTAAGGACAAGATAGCCTATAAAATCGGCATATCTCACATTTGATGTTGCCTGGCAGGTTATTAAATACTAACTTTGCAAGTAGGGGTTTCACCCATAGGAGTGACCTATTATTTTAAAGTCATAATGGCTTGTTTATTTCAAATAATAAGAACGTTTTAGCACTAAATTAATAGTACATTTAGATTTAAGTTTTTATTTCACTTTTCCCTATAATTTTATGATGTTTATGGATGTATGCTCGGTCAAATATATTTCTTCGGTAACATGAAAATTCTAAAAACATAGACATTAGATTAGTACAAAGCAAATATGGTTTAAGGCAAATAAGGTTTGGGCTGAGTGGATTAGGATAGGATTCAATTATTCAAGACTCAATGTCACCCTAAGTATGAATATTTGATTAACAGAACTACAAAAAATTACATTTACGAAAAATTAGTTTAAACCCTTTTGCAAGTCCAAAAGATAGCTTTTGAAAGAAACGTTATATTGAGAGCTAAAACGTATAAGTTTCTATATGCGACTGAATAAGTTTTTTATGAATTTTGTGGTGTCATCTATGGTCATGTGGACTATGATATGATTCACAAACGGGTCCCAAAACTTTGAATTTAAGTTTCTTTTCTTATGAGTTACCTCTATAATGTTTTGATTTTGGCATTCATATATAAAGATCGACCGAATTTTTTTCTAAACATATAAAACTATGTATTTGTATACCTCCCTTGTATTTTTTTTAGTTGCATCATTTGCTTTACACGTATTCCAAAACGCTTTTTTGAACGTAAATATTTCTAATTGTGTGTAGGTCAAAATTATAAAAAGTTGATATTTGGAATCCTTTCACATTGAGATGAATCTAATAATATCCTACTTGACTATGTGTTTTCTTATAGTATAATGGTAAGAGAATTTACTTTTAAATTGGTTGATAAAAAGTGGCCAAAATGAAATAATATTATCTCTAAATAAACACTTCTAGATAGATAGATTTAAGAAATATTTCCATATCTATCCTAACAAATACGGAGGAAGTATAATATATTGTTGGATTTATCTCAACGTACATATAATATTATTAATTTATCTTTATAATTTTGCTAAAAAAAATTCTCAAGGCGGGTGGAGATTTTTACTGATAAATATTCAAGTTAATATTAGTCAAATTTATACTCTCTTCGTCTCTTTCTAATTGCTGTATTATGTTTTTCACAATTTTTGAGATACAACTTTAAACCTTAATATCTTGAGTTATGTATATTAGAGAAAATTATAATAAAATTATATATTAAAAGTACACATTGGGAGGAATCAATTTGATCAAGAATATTATAATTCTTAGATTTAGTTTTAGTATTTTCATTCATGATAATACTGATATCAACCCATGCCTTAATGAAGACTTTATTTTTCTATAAAATTAAAGAAGATCAAAGCTGTCATGTGAATAATATTCACCAATAAAATGTAGCAATTAAAAAAACATGGAGATTGTAGTGTAGTATGTACAATGGGGTTCTCCAACTAGTTTTCTAAAAAGCTAGCTCTCCAAGTAGAGAGAAAATGGAGAGGCACCTCTTACCCAATAATGCGGCTCGTGGGTGTGTTTTGGGTGTATCTCCATGAATACACTTTGCAAAGTGTCTCTTGGAGGAGATACCATTTGGGTTAAAGGAGAGATGACTCTCCAATGTGTGGGGCCCACGTACTATTGTAATTACTAAACTTTTCTTTTCTTCTTGCAACCATTTAATAATCTTTTGTAAAATTTTTTTAAAAAGATGGTTATAATTACTATCCCAACAATAGTAGTATAGCTTTTATTTGTCTATAATATGAGCCTAATATTGGATATATTTCATACACAAAATCTACTATCTTTTTGAAATTTATGAAATTAAATATTAGCATTCAAAATTAATATTTTTTTAAAAAAAATTCTACGTTACATAAATTATGAAAAAGCTTAAATTTTTTGTAATTATATTTAATTTACATGAATAACATTATTTATATAACTTTGATCATAATATTAAATGAAGTTCATTTATTGACATGAGAACTACTAAATAGTGAAAAGTTGAAGTTGAATGGAGAGCTCTTTAAAGAGTTTTATTGTTGTTGAGTGTTTTTAGATATAGTTTTTGAGAATAGCTTGAAGAGAGATAATAGATGAGAGAAAGTGGAAAACTAGTTGGAGAGTCACATACCATTATACATGCTACCGCGTCTTAAAGCAGAAGAACTACTATGAGTCTATGAGTATGACTACTAACTACGGCGGGTCCCAGCTGCCAACAGAGAATGCCACTTCAAGTAACAGCTGGCAGTTGCCTGTATATTAATAGTATTATCCGAATATTCTAATTTTATTATGATGGACCTTTATTTTTCTGAACTTCTAAACATCGCCCCCAAATTACTTAAAATCGCCCCAACTCCCTTTTAAAAATACCATTATACCCTTGGCTGTTTTTACAACTCTCTCTCCACCACCACCTAAAATCACTAACCACCAATCGCTACCTCTCCGACCCACCGACTATCACCACCGACGAGCACAAAATTCCGGCGAGTAATTTTTTTTTTTTTAAATGAATTTCTTGGGGCCAACGTGCAGGCCACACGTTGGCCCCATGAAATTCATTTAAAAAAAAAATTTCGTTTAAAAAAAAATTCGTCGGAATTTTGTGCTCGTCGGCGGTGGTTGGCGGTGGTGATCGTGGGTGGTGATGTTGAAGATGAGAGATAATATGAATTAGGGGAGGAGTTAAGTTGGAGTAAAAATCAAAACAAAAATCCTAAGGGTATAATTGTATTTTAAGAGGGGAGTTGGGGCGATTTTAAGTAATTTGGGGGCGATGTTTAACAATCCCCTTATTTTTCATGTAATTTGGCCATTTGGGGCAGCTAAATAGCTAATAGCTAATAGCTAGCTCGTTGGTCGTTACTCGTTAGTCGTTACCATTTTGTGGGTCTAATCCAATCATAGTTTGTTCCTTACCAGTTAGTTACCTCTCCTTATTAGTTTTCCTTCTTGTATTATGCGTGTGAATACAATTAATTAAAGTATACAGCAAGCATGTCCCATCTTATTTTTGTAACTTTAACCAGCCAAGACTAAGGGCATGTTCTTCCCACCTTATTTTCAGTTCAATTCAATTCGGTTCGGTTCGGTTCATTTCAGTTCAGTTCCTAAATGATAATAATCATTACTATTAATTAGTTATAATTTAATTTAATTCAGTTAAGTTAAGTTAAGTTCAGTTGTTTTATGTCCAAAAAAACAGGCCCTAAGACCACCAATTTTTTTTTTTTTTTTTTTTGACATCGGGAAAACATACAACAAACAAACAAAATTAATTTTGGTGATACAAAGTAAATACTGCAAATTCAAGCAACTTCAAAGAGAAACAAGGTTAAAGAATAAGAAAGTGAAGAGAGAGAAAAAGTGGTGGTTAAATTGCAAGCCGAACATCGGAAGGCTTCGTCGGAGCAATGGTGCATGACGGGTTGTAGCGGCCCGGGTGGAGTGGCGGAGAGATTTAATTTTGGGTTTTTTTAACAATAATGCAAGTAAACAGAAAATACTGTATTGGTTTTTCATAAATCGTGTCAAAAGTCTTTCATCTATAGT